>WOFM01000450.1:139533-230299 GCA_011428145.1 Ericerus pela
AAAAAAAAAACTAAGTAAAATATAAATAAATAATTGCAATAAAAAAATTAAAATACATAGGTATTACATATTGAAAGTGCTTGGCAGAATGCTGGTTGCCCAGTCGAATAGGACCAAAATTCGGGTAAAACAGACGTTTTGGGGGCCAAAACGGGAGATTGGCTAAGAATATTGGGAAATGTACTTCGGAAATACGATACTAAACATCCCACCCCAAGTTCTGAGCTAAATTTGTGGTACCACATTTTAGCCCCCTATTAATTTTTTCGATTGATTCGTAACCTTGAGGAGCTAGACCAAAAGACTTCCAGTAGAAATTTGTTTACATAAAATTTTCGGTAAAAAACATTCGATTTAAGTTTTTCCTATTTTTCATAGAAGCTGAGATACAGGGTGGTAAAGAGAGGTAGTTATTTTAAAATAACAATATTGATATTATATTCAGGTTAGATACATACATACAGCATACATGGCAGGGGCGTAACAAGGTTTTTCTTTTAGAAAAAACAATTTCAGAAGCTAAAAATTTCTAACGAGCAGCTTACATATATTTATCGATGTACCATCGAAAGAAGGTGTCCATTGAACAAATCCTTCTCGACGCAAACAAAAACATAAAAACAAGAAAAAAATTATATAGGTATGTGTTATAATGTACCTTAAACTATATAGATATAATTGTAACGGCCAAAAGAGGAGGTAATGTACCTGGTAACGACCTCTTTTGGGGGTACACCATACACGAAATACCACGTACTTTAAAAGCAGTAATACTTCTATGATTGATTCAGATTAGTCATCCACAAACTATCGTGGACCTTAACATTTGTTTGAGACTCAATAATATTTAAACACTTCAGTGAATTAACACACATTTAATATTTTAATATTTTGTACATATCGTACATATTTCTACGTTAATATTAATACATATTCAATTACAATTCAACAAGCAAGACTATCTGTTCACTAGAGACTTCTACAAGAGAGGTTCCAGGTACTTAGAAGTAGCTGTTGGAGAACTGAACTAAAACTGAACAGAACTGAACAACTATACAACTGAATCGAGAGATTATATACTCGTTCAGGGTATGAAAACGTACGTGTCGGATAGGTAAAGTGAAGTAGGGTGTTGTTATTATAGGGCTGTGCTGACTCGTCGAGTACTCGAGGGACAGGTACAACCAGGTCATAAATATACAGGAGGTATATCTGTATATGTAAAATTCAATATAAATAATTTGGTGGTTGTTTATGAAGAATAATAGGAAGGTAATTGTTGACAAATATCAATGTTTTTGGTATTTGGAAATGAGTGAACGAATATGTTCGTCATTTCTCAAAATAGACGAAAATATACGTTACACAATTCTCCGGGGGGAACAAAAAAAATAAGGAAAAAAAAAATTTTCCAAAGTCTATCCAACACATACATATGTCCAGATAATTCTGCATAATTAAAATTACGTCATATAATGCGAGTATGAATATATACTTAGAATAACATTTTTACGAATATTAATTATGAGTAACAAATTTTTCTTACGTATATATGAATGATTAGTATATCGTATTATTTTGCGTAATTTTTACAATGCTGTGCTTTTTGTTAGGTTCACACAGTTTTGGTGGCAGGTTAATTTTAAATATACAATAATAATTATTAAAATAAGTGAGATTGCACTTAACCATATTAGGAACATTTCATTAATGAAAGTTATATAATCATTGAAATTTTGATCGGGTATTTGCAGTTTAATGGATTTAATTTTGTTCTCCAGATTGTTCATGGGAACAGTGTGAGGAACAAAGTTTTTCCAATTTGGGTTATAGACCTTTGTCGTTGCCAGATCAATGGCAAGATCAAAAGGTTCTATAGAATCAGAAAAATATGTCCACAAGAGTGGTAAATGATTTTCGATTTTAATAGTCTCTTCTAACGATTCAGAGAGACAAGGGATTTCAATAGGAATAATTACTGTATTTTTATTATTTTCATCAATATTTTCAATTTGGATGTGACAAGGTACGTCCAGAATGAAGGTTCCAGGGGAATCATTGTTTATTTTTAATTTTTCGGATTTTTTCGTAACAGAATTAGTTGCTATGAGGGAGTTAAAATTTACAATGGCAAACTTGGTGTGACCCATCGGGTGTACCAATGTTTGATTATTATTAGGATTGCATTTAAATGAGCAAGATTGTAATAGATTATGGTTTAGGTCTTGGAAGAATAAGTTCTTAGCACAAGACGATAATTTATCACTTCCTCTATTAGAAGGAAGGAAGCATAATGGTTTATCTGAGTTACAATAATGGAGGTTGGTTCCACTAATATAACGTACAGAATTTGTTCTAATTTCATGAATTATCAAAGATGGTTCTTGATCCCAGCTACACAATTCATTAGAATGACTTTTGAATGTGAGCGGAATAAAGTCGTAAATTTCATATTTAGAGTCTAATTGTTTTAGGGGAATTTTAATTTCTAATTCTAACGTATTTTTAAAGAAGTTACAATTTACAAGTTCAGCATGATAGTAGTTTTGAATGTCCTTAATAGGGATTGCTAAGTCGAGACCTAGATTTTTCGTAATTTTTGAAAGTTTTATTAAATCTTTTTCTAATATTTCTTTTGAGATAATTGAAGATGGGATCATATGGATTTGCAAGACGTTAGGATGTTTGATAATCTTAACGTGTTTATCAAATAGTTATCATAGAATCCTTGTATGTAGTTTAGGGAGATCAGAAGTTCGTGTTCTTCTAGCGAATTTTCCATAAAAGAATTTGTATGCGAGATAAATCTTGTCATAAAATTATTTGTATGGTCAATGAAGCTATGCAGATTAGTAGACGTATTAACTAACGCTGCATGCTCAGTTAACAGCTGATTTTTTATAATATCGTATTCTTCTTTCAACGAGATTTCATTCGCCAAGAAGTTTCGTCCATCTCTAAAGTTTAATACTCGACAGCAAAATCGTAGCGCATCTCCGAAGAAAGATCTGATCGGGGTAAATACGCTTCGTTTGCTTCGAATAGACGATGGTGTCGAATAGAAATCTTGTATCATCGCAATGTTTTGTTCTTTCAGATTTTTTATAGTATTTTTTAATCGTTTCGCCATTTCTGCATATTTGCAATTTTTCCAGGTTGTTTCATTACACAACCGGTGTTTGAAATTTGTTTCTAATAGTTTATCTGCTGATTCATGCAAGTCTAGCTTAATGGAGTAAATTATTGGGGCAGATTTCGAATATACGAAAATATTGCTTATTTCTTGAAAATAAGCGCCAGTTGACGCCGTCGTAATCCTATATGGGTCAGACGATGTTCTTTGCGCAATACTAGTCGAAGAAATAATTATTGCGAAATAGAAAAGTAGATTCGTATACATTTTCTGAAACAGAAAGAATGCAACGTCTAAGTTATTTACGAGAAAATGGATTATGCATATTACTGATTTGTTTTGATTTTCGCAGATTGGGGTGAAGGGGGAGACAAATTTTTCCGATATCCGAATTATGAATCTCGGTCAAATTGTTAATATAAAATTACTAATTTTATTTTTTTCGTCAGTTTTCCGTCTTTGCTTTCATCGCTTACATCGTATTAATTATTGTTCGATTTTTCTCTATTTTTTCGTGTATTTCTTATTTATATTTTTTTTCTAACTAATTTTTTCTTTCGTTAAAAAAAATTTCTTTCCGAATTTTTCTAAGTTTAGTGAGGTGCTAGTGTCTTGTGTGGTTCGGTGCCGTAAGAAGAACATACCGCTAGTTTTTCCTTTCGCGAGTTACCTTTCGTAGAACTAACAATGTCGATCGTGTATCTCAACGACCGAATGTTTAGCTCGCAAGGTAAGGTGGACGTAAACGAGACCTGGTTCATTGGGAATCAGGTTCTCAACAAAATCCACCCATTCCAGTCCTGTCCTTGCGAGCCACGCCTTTATTATTTGTTACATCGCTTGTTTTCATTGTTCTATCGAGTCTCCGAGGAGTCGAACAGGGAGATGTTCCTGACGGAATTCGAACCACACCGTGTACCCGAGGAAACCATCGAGGAGGAGCTGAGCTACTGGAGTCACTCGGTGAGGTTTGTATGCTGCCCCAAATGTGAGGTTTTCGCCCAACAGCTTCTTTTCTCCCTTCGTGTATTCTTCCCTCATTCCATGACGGTTGAGATAGGATACTCAGGGATCAAATTAGAGTTCCGCGGAAACCTTGACACTTCCGGGGTAGTCGGTTTAGGTATACTCTCCGGCCTGCTGGTTGGTCTGCTCTGCGTTTCGCAGCAGACAAACACAGAGGTTACGGTTGAGTATATTCATCTCGCTCGCATCTACCTCACCGATTTCCTGATAGGTCCGGGCGGAGTCAGCATTGCTCGGTTTTTAAACCAACATTACAAGCCCCGCCTGGACATCTCGGTCTCAGTCTCTGGTTTCCACATGGTTCGACATTACGATGCCGTCGAAGGAAATCGTGCAATGTCGCTCCGTGGGGGATGGCTGCTCTCCGATCCCATTGTTCACTCATTTACATGGGATACACCGTCGCTAGAAGATAGTGTCTCAACGGTTGACTCCAATTCCGGTGGAGAAGGAGGCCAACCTGATGATTCCTCTTCTACGTCGAGCAGTAGCACCACCAGCGGTGAGCATCTCGCCGAGTTCCTCGAAGGATACGCCGAAACCTGGGCCATCGGTAAGTTTTTCTATAAATTTTTTCTAGATTAAATTTTTCCGAAAGTAAAAAAAAAATTTTTTTCTGCAAAGTTGTCTCGATGCGTAGGTGAGGAGGGGAATATTTTCTTACAACAAGACAAATAAAATATAACAAAAAAAAAAAATATATCAAACAAAGTGGGGAGGGAGGGAAAGTATCGTGATTGAAAAAGCCAAGTAACTACGGGTAATACACTTTACACACAGTTACTTTGGTTTTTTCCGAGGGCGACCCCTTGGTTTAGGTATGATTTGGGTTGGGATGGGATTTTCGATGTTTTCGTCTTCTTCTTTTATTTTTATTTCGCTATTTAATTCGTCGTTATTACGTGATTTATACGGAATTAATCGTCGTACATGAACTGTTTCGTCGTACGCAGTTTTATCGTCTGTTTTAATACGAATTGCGTAATTTAAATCCGTGACCTTTCTAACAATTTTATATGGTCCGGTATATTTCATTTTACTTTTCGCGACGTTTTTCGATTGACGCAGCAGAACAAGGTCATTAGGTTTGAAGTCAATGATCTTGTGGTGTGCGTTATAATGTTTCGCGTTTTTTTCCGATGCTTTCTTTGCTAAGCTCGGCGTTTTTTCTCTCGTTTGAAGGAGATTTTCAATTTCTTCTTCACGAGTCGTTTTGTTATTATTATTTTCCGGTATTTCTGGTATATGTACTTCTGGGTTGAATCCATGAAGTAGGTAGAATGGAGATTTGTTATTTAAATGTTCTATTGGGCTAATATTGTATGCGAAAATAATTTTATTAATTGTTTCGATCCATTCTTTTTCATTTGAATGGTCGTATTTTGACAATGATTTTTTAATTACTCCGTTGATTTTTTCAACGAGTACTTGCGATTGGGGGGAATAAAACGAGGAGTAAATAATTTTGATATTATTCTCTTCGCAGAAATTTCGGACGGTTTCATTCGCAAAATGACCTCCGTTATCGCAAGAAATTTTACTTGGGGTGCCATACGTATAACAAATAAATTTCAAATACTCAATTACGCATTGAGCATTTGGATTTTTTGTTGGACGTATGGTACAGAAATTTGTGCTTTTGTCTACACCGACAAGCACGTACGAGTGTTCGTACTCGGTATTAAATTTCCCGATGAAATCGATCTCTAAATGTGAAAACGGTTTAGGGTTTTCGATTTCTATATGTTTGAGGTAGCCCGCCTCTTTCGGGGAATTTTGTGCCATCTGACACTCATGACACGACAGTACATATTCAGTAATTTTTTGTACCATATTTTTAAAGAAAAATTGATTTTTTATTTTATTTTTTGTTTTTTTAATTCCAAAATGACCTCCATACAACGGATCGTCATGTAATTTTTTAAGAACTACTGGAATTAATTTTTCAGGAATTACTGTAACCGCTTCATCATACGATGAGGTTGGGTTAGGTAATTTCTTTAAAACATTATTTTCGTCCAGAAAATATAATTGTATAGTACGATTTAATTTTCGTATTTTATTTTTATCTTTTTTTATTTCGTTATAATTTAATAATGAAATTACATTTTTCCAATGCGGGTCATTTTCCTGCATTGTTTTTAAATTTTCGGGCAATTCAATTTTTTGGGGGGATTCAGAAGTTTGACCTTCTGATTGGGGAGGTAATGTGATGTCGGGAATTGACATTTGTGTGACAACTGGGGTCACAGGAGGGGTTGGGAGTGATCTGATTATCGAGGTTTGCCTCTTTAAGAGCAGATCTTGTAACTACGTTAGTAGTTTTGTTGGGACAATTTTCAGAATGATTTAACTCATTCTGTGGGATTGTGGTTTGTACCACAGGGTAATATGGGAAGGTTGATGCAAGGGAAGGGGGAAAATAATATGTTTGGGGCGTTGTACTTGGGTAGTACCACGCATTTTGATTCTGAAAGAATACAGGGTTTAATGGGACAGAGTTGTGAATTCTACACACAGTATTCACATTTTTCTCTTCGTCTTGAAGAGCATATTTTTTATTTACTAAAAATTCACCTTTTTCAAATGTGATTTCGTCCGGTTCATCATGCGGACGAGATAACATATCAGCCATACAATTATTTTTTCCGGCGATATGTTTAATTTGGAAACTATATTCGTTTAATTTAGATATTAATCGGATTAATCTTGGGCTTGGAGTATTAAATTTCTGATGATAAATCAGAGGTTTATGGTCCGTGTATACTACAAAGCGTAATGCAAGTAAGTATCCACGGAAATGAGCTAATGCATTTGTAATAGCTAACATTTCCAAGTCAAATGAACACAATTTTGACTGGGCAGGTTGGACTCTCTCAGAGAAATATCCAACTGGATGTTTATGCTTCGTAACGGGATTAGTTTGCAGCAGCACTGCACCTAATGCGATTTTCGAAGCATCAACTTCTACACAGGTTTCCAATTTCGGATCATATATTGCTAATACAGGTTTGGAAATCATAATTTCTTTTAATTTTTCAAATATTTCAAGATGTTCTTGATTTAATTTTATTTTTGCATTTGATTTGCTATCTGTTCCTCTTAGTAAATCAGTAAGAGGAGCAGTAATTTTAGCTAAATTAGGAATTAATTTCCTATGATAATTTATTGATCCTAAAAATGATCGTAATTGTTTTAACGTATTAGGGGGATTTAAATTTTTTATTGCCTCTATATTTTTATTTAATGGACGTAATTCGTTATATCGGACCGTATGTCCTAATATTTCGATTTCGTTCATTGCAAATTGGCATTTTTTTGTTTTTATTTTTAAATTTACTTTATTTAATCTTTTTAATACTTCCCTTGTATTTTCAAGACACTCTTCGAAAGTTTCTCCGAAAATACAAATGTCGTCCAAATAACATACCATTTTTTTCCAGAATATATCATGGAATATGTCATCCATGATAGTTTGGAAGATGGACGGGGATATACTTAAACCTATTGGAGTGGAATTAAATACATATCCACATTTATTCCAGTGTATTGTTTAGATTCTTCCGTGAGAGGAATCTGTAAATATCCACTGTTTAAATCAATTGTTGTAAACCATTTTTTATTTCTTAAATATGGCCAAATAATATCAATTGTTGGCACACGATTATTATCCATAATTATTCTTTGATTCATTCTTCGGTAGTCTACTAATACTCGATAGACTCCGTCTGGTTTCTTTTTTACAAATATTGGCGATTCAAATTTTGATTTTTGTTTTTTTAGGACACCTACTTTTACTAGATCATCTACTAGTTTGTGTAGGGCCTCATGTTCTGCGTGTGAGAATTTAAAATTTCTACACCGCAGTGGAGTTTCGTCGTCAACTCGGACAACTTGTTCGGGAACTTTACAAATGGAAACTTCATCTGTTTTTCCCGTAAAAATATTATTATATTCATTAATTACTTCGTACATTTTTATTTTTTGTTCAAGTGACAATTTTGGATTAATCGGGATGGGATTTCCTCGATTATCCTTAAAAATAGTATTTTCTTTTATTTTTTCAATTTGGCAGGTATTAATTTCTACTGCACTACTTAATTCAAATTTTCCTAAGTATTCGCCTTTGTAGATCACGTGGGGTCTGTTATTATGATTAACAGCCGCTATCGTGTCTTCTGATACGATTACAAAGAAATTATTTTTTTCTTCCATGGATGTTTCACACAGAAACTCCAGGTGTTCAGGCAGCGTTGCTAAAATTAGCACCGAATTTGCCTCTACTTTAAAAGATTGGGGAGCATAATATTTAAAGGGCTTAATATAACCTAACTTATTTTCCTTTTCAATAGGGAAATTGTGACATTCAGGCATGTCAAAACATCGCTCTTCATCACCACACGGTAGAGTGAATTTGTTTTTCGAAAAGTCCATTTTGGCTTTATGGGTTGATAAAAAGTCGTAACCCAGTATGACCGGTTCTACTAAATTTCGAACAACGTAGGTGGGATGTGGGTAAATACAATGATCAATGGAAAAAATCACATTGGTTACTCCTATGACCTCAAGAGGTTGACTATCCGCACCACGAAATCTTACTTTTGTTGGTAGAATTGGTTCCGTAAAATTGACTTTCTTTAAAACTTTTTCATCGATAAGTGTCTGTTCTGAACCTGGATCGACTAAGCTAAGTATTTGTTTACCACAAATGGCAAATGGAAGGTGAAATTTACATTGGGTTCTGCAGTACCCTTTGCTTTGAAACTTCTCCTCACTCACATTGTTAACTAATTTCGATTCCTTGTTCTCAACATCCCTTACAGCTGACAGATCACCTGTAAGGGGGACACTTAGTTTTTTGAGCAACTATTCTGGCAAGCCTGGGGGTTTGATGTTGGGAGGTAATTTTGTTGTGGAGCTGCCATTAATGGTGCCGGAGGGGCAATCATTTGTGTATTAGCAGCCACATAGGGGAGATTTTGGGGAGTATTAAATGATATTCCAGACCAAGCTGGAGCATTGTTCCAATTTGGGAGAGCCATTTGGTTCCAATTTGGAGCCCTATTGGGATAGTATCCATTGTTATTTCTCGGAAATTATTTCTCCGGAAATTTGGATTAAAATTTCTTCCTTTATAATTAGGATTGAAATTTTGATTATTATTCCAATTTCTATTATTTTGGTTATTTTGGTTATTTTGGTTCCAGTTTTGGTTCTGGTTCCAATTTCCATTACCATTATTATTATTATTATAATTATTATTATTATTCCTGTTTTGATTTTGGTTTTGGTTTTGATTCTGGTTTTGGTTATTATTATTATTCATATTATTATTATTATTAAAGTTATTATTATTATTATTATTACCATTTTGGTTATTATTATTTTGCTCGTTATTATTATTTTTATTTTGGGGATTTTTATTATTTTTCCTGGATTCCTGAAATTTTGAAATGTTCGCTATTGCAGCGCTCATTTTCTCCATTTCAGCTTTCCAGATCGGATCGGACGATATTGTATTTACGTTAACATTTTTTTCAGTTTTCTTTTCCGTTTTTCCGTTTTTCAATTCTTCTATCGTTTTTTCTAATTGGTCAATTTTTTTACGTAGAAGGGGATCTATATGTCCAAATGCTTTATCTTTAAATTCGAGATATTTAGAGAAAGCTTTATCAAGTTCCTGAATTGTTTTAGGTTCTTTTTTAATGAGAAATACTCTTTCTTTTTCGGGGAGATTAGGCATAATTTTTTCTATAATTTTTTCTTCCGTAATATCAGGTTCAATTTGTTTTAAGATCCTTTTCACAAACATAATATACGCGGAGAAATCAGCTTCACCGTTGTAATTTCTTTCGTATAATATTTCACGTAGTTGGGGTTTAGTCCTCGTAAAGACTTCCAAAATTTTTTGTTTAGTGTTTTGCCAATTATTACATTCGGGATTATTTTGAATTCTATCCTCAAATATTTGCTTGGCAAGACCTGAGAATGCAATTTTAATTTTTTTGAATTTCATATTAGCATCCCAATTGAAGGATTCCGCCTCATTTTCAAATCCGTTTAAAAATGATACGATATCCTCAGTTGGGGTGTGCGCATATAAGGAAGGTCTGATATTTACAGCAGCCTTTCCTGACATTTTATTTTCAATAGGGGGAATTAGATTTTCTAAAAGTCTAGTTTCAATTTCTGGGCTGAGAAAATCTTCGTCAGATTTTTCTAAACACTCAGTAATATCTACTAGATTAATAGCAGTTTTAACTCTTGGAAATGGTGTAGGATTGTCCAAATTTTCCAAGAATGGGGTTGAGGTAGAAGGAGGATTAAAATATTTTCTTATTATGGGATTTTCTAATTCGGGAATTTGTTCACGAGTTTTTCGTGTTGTTTGCTAAATTATTTTTATATTTTCAGGGGTTAATAATTTTTGTATTTCCTTACTGGATTTAATTTTTAATAGGATATCCTCTTGGGTTTTTATTCGAGAAAAATATTTTTTATCGACTTCGATATTCAAATTTTGACAAACGTTAATTAATTCAAAATTTTTAGCATCGATTAGCCAATTTAAATTAGTTTTAGTAGTATTGGGTTCGGATAAATTTTCCCAAGTTTCACTCATAAAAATAAATTTTTTCGCGACTTATTATTATTTAACACTTCTTATATTTAAGGGAGGGACGCGAATTATAATTAATATTAATTGTTACTTTGTTTTTCTTCTTTTGTTTGCACAGGAGCTTGAAGAATCCGTTGCCGAACTTCGTTGAGCCGTTGTATATATTTCCTTTTTGTATTCCTTTTCTTTTTTGTATAATAAATGTTCTTTGTTTTTTGAAGTTCGAGTTTCTTTTTCACAACTAGCTTTTTTCCACTCGCAGCTAACCTCTACTTCCTTTCCTCAAGAGCGCGCCTTACGCGTTTCTCTTTGAGTACTTGACTAGAATTTTCAAGGTTAGAGCAAAGTACTTCGAGCCAGAGGAATCAGAACAGCAGCTTGAATTCAGCAATTCCGTTGAGCAGGTACTAGAGCGAGAGTTCGATTCGCAATAGCAGACCAGTTGGGCGCCAATAATGTAACGGCCAAAAGAGGAGGTAATGTACCTGGTAACGACCTCTTTTGGGGGTACACCATACACGAAATACCACGTACTTTAAAAGCAGTAATACTTCTATGATTGATTCAGATTAGTCATCCACAAACTATCGTGGACCTTAACATTTGTTTGAGACTCAATAATATTTAAACACTTCAGTGAATTAACACACATTTAATATTTTAATATTTTGTACATATCGTACATATTTCTACGTTAATATTAATACATATTCAATTACAATTCAACAAGCAAGACTATCTGTTCACTAGAGACTTCTACAAGAGAGGTTCCAGGTACTTAGAAGTAGCTGTTGGAGAACTGAACTAAACTGAACAGAACTGAACAACTATACAACTGAATCGAGAGATTATATACTCGTTCAGGGTATGAAAACGTACGTGTCGGATAGGTAAAGTGAAGTAGGGTGTTGTTATTATAGGGCTGTGCTGACTCGTCGAGTACTCGAGGGACAGGTACAACCAGGTCATAAATATACAGGAGGTATATCTGTATATGTAAAATTCAATATAAATAATTTGGTGGTTGTTTATGAAGAATAATAGGAAGGTAATTGTTGACAAATATCAATGTTTTTGGTATTTGGAAATGAGTGAACGAATATGTTCGTCATTTCTCAAAATAGACGAAAATATACGTTACAATAATATATTTTTTTTTTTCAAGTCCCCTAATTCATAACTTTTTTTTGGAGCCTAGGTCAATGCTACGAACAGAAATTAAATGATTTTATATCTGTTTAAAATGAATTCAACAATGTTTTTATCACAAATGTTTTTTTGTACATCCTATATTTTTCAAGATACAAGAAGAAAATCAATTTTTAATGTATTCAACTCACTGTTAAAATTTCGCCTGAGGGGTTGGAGTGGGATTTTTAGAATAGTATTTTTTGCATATTAACCAAAATTTTTGCTCCATCTCCTGATTTGTGAACAGAAATTCATCATTTTCTGCTAATTCGCCCGGGCTATGGGTAAAAATTACACTTAAAATGACGTGTGGAGAAAATAAATCATGAATTATTATATTGTGAAGTTACGAAATACGAACCCGAGTTATTGAATTATTGCATGACATCGAATAAAATAACAATAGGTAGTTACGCGCTTTAGATACACCTTCTTTGGTTCATCTGAATTTATATCTTCTCTTCTTAGGAATAACTTAAGATTTTTTAAAATCATTTTTACTCGCGAATATAGAAACAAAATTTTGCAAAATGTTAGAATATAATATACTAGCAAATATAACTAGTCCTTCTGACGGGTCCAAGCCAACAATCATTAGATATTTATTAGATAAATGAAAATTTTTTTACAAGAATAGGCCAACAACTGAAACTTTTAGCAAAACCTCCAAAGAAAAACTGAAAGCCAACTTTCATCAAAATCTTCCACTTTTGAAACTTTCAGGACAAAGTTTCTAATTTGCTTACAGAACCTAATGTTTCAAGTTTTCACTTCTCAAAACTGACAGTACAACTCTAAAGAACAACTGAGAACTAAATTTTAAAAGAACAAATCCAATAAATTGCAACTTTCGAACTTAATTCCAACACTCAGAATATAAGTTTATTAAAGCTCTCAGTTATTGAATCATTCCCATTAATGAATTGACACTGAAACAAGTCCCTTAGACAGAACCGAGGACTAACTTTCACATAGAACAGGTCCAGAACTGAAACTATTGTTGAAAACTTTGTATCTTATTAAAGTTCTCAGTTTTTCAAGCTTTCCTATTGGTGAATCGACTCATAAATAAGTCTCTTAAGTATAACATTAATTTTCAAACAGAACAGGTTCAGAACTGTAACTTTTGTTTAAAAATTTGTAACTTATTAAAGCTCCCAATTGTTCATGTTTTTCCATCTTAGAACTGACACTAAACGAAAACCATAAAGTTGAACTGAGAACTTCTTTTAAAATAACAGGTTCCCAACTGTAACTTTTGAACTGAATTACAGCTCTCAGAATATAGATTTCGAAATGAAACTTTAATTTTTTCGAGTGTAAAAAAGATTTATAATGGGTAGCTTTTTAATTTCAAGTACGCCCTTTACATGTTGACATGATAACGTTAAAGCTTTTCAACCATGTACCCCACCGCAAACGTCCATCAAGTTGCGTGAAGTCAGCAAAACTTTGAAGTCAAATTTTACATTGAAAAGGAAACTTTTTAATTTAAAAAAAAAAACAACAAAAAAACACGTGGAGCTTAGAACACACCATTGATCGGCTAGTTATGCCGTGAAACGGCCACAAAAAACGGCTCCACTTATTTATAATATAAATTCGACGTGTCTATCAAATTTCGTATTATTGGTTGAAAATTATGCATTTTAGAATCATTGACGTTCGAAAAATGCATTTTGATAAGATGTACAGGATGTACCATCCTGCCATTCTGGACCAAAGACAATAGGGTTCATTCTTATTTGAATCCGAATATGCGTACAAAATTTCACGACTATCGGATAAAAATTGCGACCTATACTATGCTAAATATAGAAATGTAATTTCAGCTAATAGTGTCAAAAGTTCCTGCCTTCATGAAACGAAGAACAACCCTACCTCCGAACCTGGGTCTTAATGTGTAGATTTTTTTTGAAAACCTGCATAAAAATTCGTAAAGGAAAGTATCGTACGTTTGGCCTTCTCGCATGATCGACTACAGACGTCAGTTACATATATTCTTATTGTATGACTGGTTCCAAGAACCAATTATGTATATAGATATATTTCCCCCCAGTTTTTCTCTCTTATTCAGAACTTAACCAATTACAGCAGCTTACAAAATATCGCACCATCTTTTCGATTTTTTTTTTCATCAATAACTCGAAGTACATACACTTACCTATCCATAGTAAACTGATGAAACGTAATAATTTCTCTTAACTAAAAATGCTTTGTAGTATAGTTAGAAAACCATGTGTTTCGTTGTTCTTCGTAAAATTTAACCTTCACTCCGGATTCTACATTTAAAATGACGAAGATATTCGTATCAATGTAAAATACTGGCTGTTTTCCATGCGGTAGGCTTCCTGCTAATTGTAGGTAAAGCAACATAATTGATGTCGATGTATAATTTTTACAGGCTCCGACGTTTAAAAACGCAAAGATGAGAAATTTTGAAAGTTTTTATCGTAATTTTTGCAAATTTCCGTAATATTTTTTTTTTTCTGCTTCATTTCTTTTTCTAATTTTCTGAAGATTGCGCTAAAATTTTCGAGGTAAGGTTAAATTAAAGTATAATTTTCACGTAGTATTCGTCTTACGTTTCGAGAGTGGGTATCTATATAATTGAAAAACTTGGTTGTCCGAAAAAGAGTGTAATTACCAGACTTCCGCTGATAATAATTAAAAAAATATATGATAATGAGAAAACTGAGTTAAAGAGAGAAAAGTTCAAAGAGTCTAAATGAATATTGTTCGAAGTCATTATAAGAAATTATTGAGCGGTGATGCACGCATTGGCGTACTCACCATCTCCGTAAAATTAGTATGTATTACACGTTACTGGAACGTGATAGAATATTCCATGAGGACTCATTAGTTTCGTCTAGGTGAGAACTCCAGTGATGTTCTCAAAGGGTATATTCCACAGACGCCGTATACTTACCTTCTTGATTATTTTTAAAAAAGTAAGGATATGTGAGTATGTTCTCAAGAAATTTGGCGAGAGGAAAAAATTACTGAAAACGTGGTGAACAAAAGAAGATAGGAGAGTCAAGAAAAAAAATGAAAGGAATTGTGGAATACCTTGTCTGAGAAAGTATTCTCACCAGAAGGTAAATTCAACAGAATTTAAGCGTGTTCAGCCACTTCATATTTTACATATGGGTAAGCCAAAACCAAGGCAATCACTGGCAATTTTAGAACCGGTTCGGACGGTTTTTATACTGGCTTATTCACACGCACACATACACACGTACATAAAGAATATCTATGTAAGTGAGAGTGGCCCGGTTGCGTCATCTCTTATGGTGATAAGAGATGATGGGCCGGTTTGTGTTCAAATTGTGACATCATCCGATTGTCAAGATGTGTCACAATTCGGTACTCGTACATTACCTGCAATACATGCAGGTAATTACGATCGAACGTAATTTGTGTGTGTTTTACATCACAAGGACGACTATTTGCCAGCCCTTTGGGGCGGCAACTGTTGTTGAGGGGTCCGAGCCCCTATTCCTCAGAGTCCCCACAGGAATATTATAAAATTATATAAAATAAAAGTCTAGTTAAACATTGAGGGTATAATAGTACTCTCAACACAACAACATCTGACTGTGAATGAGGATTTTTATGTTCATCTTCATCAATGGGGCGTCACTTTTAGACTTTAATCCACAACCATATGTAAAAGTTTGGCTGCAAAACCATCAGTTGGCAGTTTCACCTCCTCATGGTAACGAATATAGAGTAGGTAACTAAAAAAGATAAAGTTAGGGAAACAATATTTTATCAACTTGGGTATTCGATTAACTGATTTTTCATCATTTTTCTTCGATTTTTGGTTTATTTTATGCAAAAAAAAAAAAAAAAATGAGAAAGAAAAATGTAATTTTAGTTTTATTTTTTAACATCGATTCCGCCCCCATCCCCTCAAATTGGAAAGAAAAATATAAAATACCAAAGCTACAATCAGGTTAGGAATGTACCATTAAAAAGAAAATGATGGGAACATCACCGGAGATCTCGATAAAGTGTTTGTAAAAAAAGAGATGATTAGGTGTGAAATCCTTTGGGAACAAAATTGACATAGCACCTATATGAGAACTTTGGACACAATATTTTTACAACAGGTAAAGTAAAGATTTCTGCGAAATAAGAAACGATTGGTAAAATTGGATCAATTAAAAAAATGGCATAATACGCTAGATATATTAGCTGTGTATCAACTTCCCACCCAATATGCATGTAACATATCTATACCTATTTTTAGGTAGGTTTTCGAAGAAAATCTAATCGCCAGTGGTTGCAAAGGATGTTATGCTTTTTTGCTTGTTGTTGATTGACTTTATTAATACTTTTTTTGCAACACCAGTTTATAAACTTCATTTTTATACACACCTTGAAGACGTATAAAGCAGGCGATTTTATAACCATTTTGGATCGATGAATAAAATATTTATTTTACACATCGCGTTGGGCGCATACGTCATTTTATGCACTGGTACCAACTACATACTTCTAAACATATCCTAACACCAATTTTTTTTTTTTTAAATATTTCCTTGCCATAGGGATTTGAACCTTGGACATCTACATACGCAAGCCAGCACCATAATCACTACACCATTATGTTTAGTTTGAAAGAGTGGGGATAGTTTACGCTTATTTGTTTTCATTTGTAAGAATATTGAATTACCTCAAATTTTTTTTGTTTTTTTAGATGGAAGGGCTGTTGCAAAAAATAGTGTATGACACACGTGTATTTGTGTAGTACGAGGGGAATTTCAAAAGTAAGTTTAACACTACTCATGCCGGACATGTGGTAGCACTAAGGCAACCGAATGTTTGGCATATGTTGTAGAGGGTGCGAGTAGTGTACTGTGAAAATATGAAGGTGAAGTGTGTGGTCAAACGCGTTCTACAGAGCAAATACAATGAGCGGCAGCCAAGTACCTCCCACCAATTGTGAAGTGCGCGTGGTAATCAAGTTTCTCGCAATCGAGAAAAACTCTGGAAGAGAGATTTACCGACGGTTGTGTGCAGCTTATGAACAACAAAATGTCATGTCAGAAAGCGCTGTGTACCGCTGGCTGAAACGGTTCCAAGAAGGGAGAATGGAGGTTCATGATGAGCCACACACAGGTCAACCATCAGACAATGTGAACGAGGCAACAGTCAGTATTGTTCGCACCATCCCCCCAGACTTGGCACCGAGCGATTACCATGCCTTTCCTGGGTTGAAAAAGTGGCTCGGAGGTAAACATTTCCCTGATGAAGCATCATTAAAGAAAGTGGTTTGCGACTTTTTTGTGCAAATGGAGATTTCCTGGTATGCTGCTGGAATTGAAAAATTAATTTCTCACTACGACAAGTGCCTTGTAAAATATGGATCGTATGTGGAAAAATAGCTTGTACCTTCATGAAACAAATGTGCATTCTGGTTTTTCCTGATTTCTTTTCTTCTTCTCGCACCAGGGTTGTTGAACTTACTTTTGAAATTCCCCTCGTAGATGATTTGGCTCGAGCTGCAAAAATCACACTTGGATCAAAATCACCTACTTTACACACTTGTATCACAAATAACTATTTTCTTTCTTTCTTTCTTTCAACTGAGAGTTTTATGGCCGACTCCGGCCCCATTTTTGAAAAATTTTTCTTACACTGAACGATTTCCTTGAGCTCCGTCAATGTTGGAGTTAGGCGTTTGTTTCACTTAGGTTTTTTTTTATTTAACATAATATGTGTTCAACGATTTCCTCCCTCTTCTTCCACGACCAGATTTCCAAATAAATTGAAAATTCCAAGTTTCATACATCGCAGCTTCTCTGGCTATTACAATTTTGAAAATAATTCATACGTATATTTATTACTTTTTTCTTATTCGTATCTACCTACTCCGTTAGATTTATATTTAAAGTTTGGGGAACCAGTCGTGAAACACCGGATACAGAAAAATTGGTTAAGAAAATGATTCATCATAAATGAGGTTTCTCAGTCTCATTCAGTTTTAAACTTTTTCTCGTAGGTAATTACAATGTTTCTTGAGTTTTTTTTTTTTTTTTGGTAGGTATTTTAAATACCTAATAATTGATTCTAGCATTTCATGCGTAAAATTTTATAAAATGCCTTAGATATTAATTCTTAACTTCGCACTTGAGCTTATATCAGTGTATATACATGTGAACTGTATAGCGAAAAAAGTTCGACGAATCTTTTAGAATTTTTTTCTCCATAATCACCTACTATAACAAGGGTAAAGAAAAAAAAAGTATAAATTGGCCAAATTCGAAAAATATCACGCTTCTCTTGAACAATTGTCATAATAACGATGATGATAATGATGCTGATGATGATAATAACAATAATAATATAATAATAATAATAATAATAACAGTATAGAAATATATAAGTGTAAGAAAAATAATAAAGATAAAGCAGTAGATATTGTAAGTGAGGGCGCATGCGTCTCAGTTGAAAGTTGAAAATATTTCGACAAAGGAATGACTTTGGAACTCGAAAGTACTCGGTTAAGTTTCATTCGGCACGGATGGTAAGTAATTTCAGCATATACGTTGAAAAAGAAAACACTATTTTTTTTCGTAACAAAATTTCGTCTGTTTTTTGTTGTTGTTGTTGAGTTTTTTTTTTCGTTTTATTTTTGTTATCTTCTTTTATTCGGTGAATCAACGAAAGTACACGAGATATGAATTAAAAAATATTTTTCAACTAGTTTTTCCAGCTTTTTTTTTTTTTTTGGTTCGGCGTTTTTTTTTCTCGCATTTTCAGTAATTTTTCAAGCAACATGAGAATACTGTTACTGTATTTGCTGGTACACACTTCTGGAATTTATGGAGGTTCGTAGTTTTTTCTTATTTAATGCAGTAAATGATGAAAGTTGATATAGGTAGGGTAGGTACTTGGAGAATCACTCGAACGTGGCTTGTCAGCTATAAAAAAAAGAAAAAAAAAGTGCTATCTGTTGTACCCACTAAAGGAGAAATAGTTCGAATAATTTTAAAATATTTTCCAAACCTATGTGATGAAACAAAATAATAATAATTCTGTGCACCGCACGTGTATGAAATACTTGTGGAAAATTATAATAAACTATTAAAAATAAAACGACTAATTATCAATATACAGGAGAAAATAAAAATGAATACCACCTAATACCTACTGTTTTTCAGGTAAATTTGATTAAATATAAAACAGAATTCGAACAAATTTTTATACGATCTCAACGAATATTATACATACTGGCTGATGTGTTTGGGGTACACCTATTCAGCAACTGGTGTAATAGGAAATGCCCTTTAATCTGGGCCTTCACATCCTTCATCCTATCTCAATGGTTCCTCATTTTAAATTATATTTTGGGTAAATTTAACTAGAATGTCAAATTTTTGTTGAAAAAATTTCAGTCGGTAAAATTATGATGTCATTTTGGGGGGTTTAATTTTTTTGCTGTCTAATTTTGCATGATACAAATTTTTAGTTTACCCTAAACTAAAAACATACTGTAACGGCATAAAGTAGTATTGGTTGGTACCTGATTGAAAACTCTTTATGTGTTGCACCTTATACGCATCAATATCAAACTGAATAATAATACCTCTAAATGCGAATTGTTTTAAATAATTTACTATCCACACTCATATAGTGGACCATAACTTTCTAGATTTAGTCTTTAAATAAAATATAACAACATAATTGAAAATATAATAATTTTGTACATTTAGTACACGTAAGTTTACATCATAATAATTTGTAAAAAGAGTTCCACGTAATAATCTAATAATCCGAATATCTGGAATTTAATTTGAATTTCGTCTACAATAAATGTGAGTTTATATACATAATTGGGTGTAATGGTGTTCATTGTGATTAGTGTAAAATAGGTATTAGTCTGTGTGTGTACACATGCAAGCATAATTGGTAAGGAAGAAGAAGAGTGACATCGAAGAAAAAGAAGAACAAATTTGAAGAAGAAGAAGAAGATTGTCATAAAGAAGAAGAATCTAATTTGTAAACAATGCATTATTGTTTACATAATTCCACATATTTTTGTTCGTGCGTAGGAATATATTGGTCAATAAAATTATAGAGGAATATATCCTTTACACATATTTATGTTAAAAATAATGTAAGATTATAATCCGAATTCGCTTCAAATCAGTGGTCGATGCAGGTTGGGAATGAGAAAATCCCCCCTCATAGAAAAGCCAAAAAAAAATGAAAATATAACCGCAGAATGCAGATAAAAACCATCAAAAATTTGTTGAAAAGCGAAAAAAAAAAAAACACAAAAATTTTTGTAATTCCACCTTACCAAAATGACGTATAGTACCCGTCGCTGCTTCATAGACTATCGAATTCAACGAAGTAATCACTTAGCCTCCATTATAATTATTTTGAACAATTGCAGAACTATAATTTTTTTCACGGTATCATATGACCCCTCGTTTGTAAACCTTCAACTCCTATACCTCATCCCTTGAAAAAAACTTTCGGAGTATCCACGTCCGCCATACTAAATATCGTTATCGTTTTTCCTCGGACAATATTTGCGAACCATCCAGATAATAATATGATAGGTATGTTGGAGGAAATTAAAACGTTAATTTGAATGGAAGAAGCTAATTTTGAAAATGTTTTACATTTACTGCAGACAATGTTGTGCACACGCAATCGTTAACTTCGGTTCGGTGACGGCCTTTAATTAACGTCGAATATGTAAAGCGAACGGGTTTTCCTCCGAATTTCATTAGGCGTTTAGATTTGTAATTGAAATGTTTAAATCGAATTGCGAGCCGCTGAAAATTAAATCGAATCGGATTGCTGCGTACGGTATGTGTGTGTGCGTGTGCGTTTGTGAGTGTCATCCGGCTGTTGCCGCAGACTATTTTTTTCGTCGTCGTACCCTCGCCATACATATTGCTCATATTTTTCCCCACAACGGTATGAATTTTGAGAAAAACTTTTTTCACGTTTTTTTTCATTTTTTGTTTGCTGCTAATTAAACGAATCACCTAATTCGAAAAAACTGTAAAGCACGTCGAAGCAGCAAATGAAAAAGTGGTTATCGTTTTATAAATAAAAGTTTCTTTTTTGTTTTTTTTTTCTTTTGTTTTTTTTTTTTCTTTTATGGCAATGTATTTTGGTATAAATGAGAGGAAAATGCACACGATAAATTAAAATGTCGAAACAACCTGGTAAACTGAAAATTTTTGAAGCATAAAATTCGTAACACGTTCGAAATCGTTCCTTTCAGATTTAGGTTTTTTGGTTTTTTTATACTTGTTTTTTTTTTCTTTTTTTGTTGTAGCCTACGTCAACGTTTTCAATTTTATACTACGAAAAATATTCGTTTACGATGAGAAAAACTGAATAAGAAAATTGGAATTTCAACAACAATTATTATTTTTATTTTTTATGTTAGAAACTGAACAGAGAGGAGTTGAAATTTGACTATTTAATTCTTATACATAGGTTGGGTTTGGTTTTGGTTTTGAATTCTGCAGTTCTATGACTGGTTGATCCCGAATTCTAAACCTATACCTTCTATTTGCTCTTCTATCTATCTGGATATCTATCTGTCGCAGCCAATTTCCAAAATCAGCCTCCGTCGAAAATTGCTAGGCATTTAGTAATTTGCTGTCGAATGCTATAATGAATTTGCATTACAACTTTTGACTAATTGAAATTACTCATTATACATGCAATTACTATAATAAATGTTCAAGCGGTTAATTATTTCACAAAATTATTTCCCGATAATATTTCGCCAATTATTCCCTCATTTTTGATGTGTATGTAATGTACCAATAGCCACACATTCACACACAGACACAAAAAAAAAATGTTCATTTCTTTTTGCCGAAATAACTAATTCTGCTGTGTTACCTACATAGGGATGCCATCCAAAATCCATGGCTGGATCGAGCCAAAGCACTGCAGAGCAGCACTTTAGGGCTTGTTATATTATATAATGGGATTTTCTGAAATTTCGTTATAGAATTCGGCCAAGTTTTATTAATATTATTTGTTTGTCAAAATCAATAAACCATTAAATACTAAGTAATAGCCAAATTAATTCAAATGTATTATTAATAAATATAATATGGGTAATTTTCAGTCATTTCAAGAATTTTTTTTTTTTAATTACAATAAACTCTCAAGTAGGTATGGTGTTGAATAAAAGAAAAAATGTTTGAAATGACTGAAAATTTTTAATGACCGCTGTAACAGAAAGGGAATAATTATGTGTCTCCAACTAAATTCTCTCACAGAAAACTGTTTCCAACGCACTATTACAAACCAAAAAAAAATATACGTACCAACATAATCATACAATTGCATGCTCAGAAAATAAACATTATCAATTTAATAACCATTATATCATATTTTCTAAAGTAGACAGCTACATTCTAATTATTGATTATTGATTAGTTGTAGATTTGGTTTTTTGAAGATATTTCTTTTACCTTTTTTGCAACTTGGGTTGGGGTTCTCTTATTACTTTTTGCCATTAAAAATTTTCCGCCTATTAAAAATCACCAACCGCTCCCCAAAATAAAAGGTAGTCTGACTTGACTTTGATGAACATGAAAGACACGTGATTTGATGGATAATGTATTTAGTGATTGTATATAAGTCTGAAATGAACGTATAAATTTCCCTCTGATTTGGAGTATTTTATAATACATTTTATATACTGGTGTCGTGGGCTCTGCCCTAACCCTCCTGTGCACCATGCAATATGCAGGAGTGGTTAGTAACGGCGCACAGCACTGGGAAGACACTGACACTGAGGTAGTTGCGGCAGTATGAGCTCTGACTTGTGTGAGAGATCATCATCTATTTTGTTGTCCCTTGGATGTTAAGTGAACATATATTTATAAGAAACTATTAGCCCACTATATGGTAGCAAAAGCAAGCAGTTAATCCTTAGGAATACTAATTATGCCTTTGAAAAAAGACATTATAGAAACAAAATTTTTTCCAAAACTTATAATTCTTTACAAATTTGGTCTTTGTATGCGTTTGAAAAAAGACATTGAAGAAAAAATTACTGCAAGCTTCCACTATAATTGGATTATTAACATAATTTGATAAACTCTCGAACTTGATTTTGTGGATAATGTATTTAATGAGTGTATATAAGTCTGAAACGAAGGTATAGTAAATTTCTCTCTGATTTGGAGTATTTTATAGTACATTTTATATACTGGGTGGTGCATTTATTATGCACAGAAAATTTTTTTTCTTTGTTTTTGAAGATATAAACAAAGCATTTCATGTTGACTCCCCTTGCTTTTTAACATACATTTTAATTTTATCATTAGAAATTATCCTTAAATCCTGCAAAAATTAAAAACTGGACTGAACTTCTTTTTTCTTTTTTTTTAGGAGAACTCCTATTTTTTTCCTCAGATTTTAAAACTAGAGACAATTTCATGAAGATCTGACTGGTTAAACGTCAAAAAGCAGTTACACATTGAGGGTGATAGGCAGGATGGTAATTTGGAAAATTACTTAAATCAGGTAATTTGCATACCGATTGCCACGACGGCGGAGAAAGCAGCAACATAATGTAAATGCTGCTGCCGACACTGATCTTCGCAAATTGTACGGATTTATGTGATTTTATACAACTGTCATATCTGCGTTAAAACTGATTTTGAATTTTCTATCGTCAAAAACAAAGGAAATAGATTGCTTTTCCTATGTTAGGTAATTAATAGTCTAAAATGAAATTTATGATGAAGATAGACACGACCGCTTCAATTGTAATTGAAAAAAGTAGCAATTGGTAGAAAATTTGGAATTATCAATTAATATTTTTCATTCGTTCAAGTAGAATAAATTCGATATTTCCGTTGGCTCAGCACCGTATAGTTTTAAGAATACCATTTTTTTAGCACTTGATTAACAAGATTTCTTTAATTTAATGTTCAATTCATCTGTTTCTCGGTCAAAATTACTAACTCTACTTGCATTAATTATTCTACACAGCCTGTATACACTTTCGTTTATGGTTTGAATAATCAATTATCTCTCCTCTTGAAATGTGTAGATAAAAAAAATAAACTTCAGTGTACAAAAGAAAAAAAAAAAAAAAAAAAAAAAAAAAAAAATAAAAAAAAAAATAATAAAATAATAATGTAAAAAAAAAAAAAAGTACAGGTAAAGAATAAACAAGTAACTCATTTTTAGTTATTCAGAAGTTAAGTGGTGTAGTCGAGAGGGTAATTCAGAATTTTAGCACAATATTTTCGCGCAAAAATTACGATCAATTTGTATTTTCCTCGTTTTTCGAGAAAGATGATTGGTGGCAGAAGATGTTTGTGAATGCGTTTTTTTTCCCTTCTTCTTTTTTCACTTATCTAATAATTTAATTTTCCAATGGTATCGCCGTAATTAAATTTGAAAATTTACGCAGCTTTGGCTTTTCTACCATATTTATTTTTTTGCTTTGTTTTAGACAAAGAATGAAAAAATAGTTGGTTTTAATTCCAAGTTGTTTATTTATTTATTTATTTTTTTATTTTTTTGTTAATGGAGACCTTTTGCTTGACGTCGTTATACATACGATATACTAGAGTTAATATTAATAATAGAAACGGAGAGCGAGAAAGAGTGAGTGAGAGAGGAAAAATTGTTTTTCAACAGAAGAGGGTTGAAGCGATTATTTTTTCTGATTATTCGGAAGGAGTTTATTTGCTAAAACAAGCAGAACAAAATTAATTTAGTTTTTTTTTTTTTTCAATAAAAATTTGCTTAAAAATGAAATTTAAACTAAATATAAGCCCATTTTAACGTTTTGAGAAATATTTCACCGCCTAATTTCTATGCTCACACATATTTTTTTGTCAACGTCATCGATGTTCCATTATGCGCTTCGATATTTACATTTTGAAGCGTTCAAATGCAAAAAATAAAAAAATAAAAAAACAACATCAGTTTGAAAAAAGCTTTTGAAAACCAATACAATAATGCGAGTTAAAGTGTTTTTTATACAAATTCTCATTCTTTTTGCGCTTCCGCCGACCCGTATAATGGATTCTGTTTGCATATTATGATAAAAATAAATAAAAATATTCAGATAATATACGTACGTTGGGAAAGAACCAAGGAAAAAACTTTTTCACAACTCTACGGATAGAAAACTTTGAAAAGCTGCTTTTTTTTTTTTTTTTTTTTTTTACTATCTCAAATCCACGAAGTTAAAAATATTGTAAAATGAACGTCATTATTTAAAAATTTTTTCGTAAGTTCAGGTACGGTTATACTTCTAAATTATTCAAAAACATTTAGGCTCCACGATTGGTGGAACGCTTTACCAAATAAGATGGTGAGGTTGTTTTTTTTTTTTTTGTTCAATTTTTTTTTTCGTCAATCCAAGCCTTAATTGTTAGTCTGGTATAAAAATATATTTTGGAATTTTTTCTTTTACTTCATTTCCTTTTAGAAAAGGAAGAGTTTGGTTTTTATTTTCGTGCAACTTAATTGACCATTGGCTTTTCAGAATTCGGGGAGTGCAGGAATTTCGTAATGTTGGATAACACACAGTGCGCATGCGCAGCCAAGACTATGACTTGATGGGACATATTCTTAGTCGTTATATTTTGTATTCACTTGACGCTAATTGCATTTAACTGAGTGATTTTCTGAGCAGACTTGAGTTTTCCCCTCAATATTCACACATGAGTGGAAAAAATACCAAAACTATTAATGGAGGTACACTTATTGTTTTCCTGCGCAGTTTACCTAAGCGAAGTGAATGACTGACAATAAGAATATACCACAATAATCAAACCAAGTCGCAAGCTGCCCATGCGCGAAATTTTAGTTTTATATATTGGGTTAAAAGCTCCCACTTCACGTACATTGTAGATGGGCTTACCATAATTATGAAATTCCAAACCAGGACAGAGGTACAGGATGGATATAGTCTCACCAGAAAAATTTTGGAACAAAATTTTCTAAGTAGGTACCTACCATTGTTTTCCATAAAAATCTACTTGTTAAAACTGATATCAAGAAACAACTCCGGAGTGGGCGGCCATAAAATTTGGGACAGACGTTGATTTTATTTTATATTGGATTTCCAGTTAATGTTCTAGAATAGCCTACCCATTTAAAGAGAATTCTCCAATTTTGTTTGATGGAAAACGTCTTTGCTTCGATTAGCTTCGATTTCGTTTATATACGGCCTCGTTGACTTCTCCATACTCAGTTACAAAATAACATGACAATAAACATTTTGTTGACATCTCGTCGTGTAAGGCCCATGTATAGATGAACTTGATCAGATTTTTTATTAAAATGAAATTAAAGCAACAATAAGAGAAGCAAAAAAAAAAAAAGGAAAAAAGAAGAAAAAGTAGACGTTATTTTAAAAATTAACAGTATTTCGTGCCTCGTAAATTTGGCACCATTGTAAATATCACACGGAAAAGCCGATTGGTCGCACTTTGCTTTTTTTTTTAAACTTTTTACAGTCACCTAGGGAATTGAAAAGTAAAAAGCTTGATATTTTTTCCGAAGATTTTTACTGCAGTTTGTAGCCATACTAAACTTTTTTGTATGTGTGTAAGCGTTTTAGAGAATAATTGAGACGCTTACAAAGTGACGCATACGTATATATATATATATATATATATATATATATATACATATATATATATAGGTATATACTATAGCCTACGGGTAAGGTGGATTTTTTTTTTCTTTTCACAAAAAAAGAACTAGGTACTGGAAAACAATGAGTTTGAGCATCGAGTTTTCGCACCTCCTTTCCACTCTTCGCCATTCATTTTGGTCGTACTTATTTGCAACGTAGACTAAACCTTTTTCTTTTTTTCCCTTTCATTTCAAACTACAAAATACGATCGTGTCGAAAAGTTTTAATAGCGAACCAATCAGCATTTTACATACACCTACCTACTATGTAAAATTGTGCAATTGTTAATTTGGTACCTCTTTTCTATTTCCTTTCTCTTCGTACACATGCGGTGCCTATTAGAAGAAGAGGGAAAAAAACAAAAACAAGAACTGTTCCACGAATTCTTAAAAATCGATCATTTAGTACATTCATTCATATTTTATGGCTTTCCACCGAAGATTGAAGGTAATTATAATTTCTTTTTCCTTAAAACGTTCGGAAACATTACATCATACTTGTTTCCAGCCTCATTTGCTGCGTAGACTACCGTGGCAAGTGAAAAAAATGTACGTTTTATCTCATATCTGCTAGTTTTTATCACTTTTTAAAAGTTTTTTGATTTTCATGTTTAAACTTTGGTATCATAAACCTTATTGTACATACTAAATACACATGAAAAATGTTGGTAATGAATTGTTTTATTCATTGTAAATTCAAAGATCTAACCGACGGAATTTTTACTTGGTTAATAACTCATTGACAATTTTTAATAAATAAATTTTATTTTAAAATGGTTGAAAAAAATTGAATTATTGGAGAGAATTTGAATTTTTATTGTAAAGAGGCTCTACTTTTTCGTCTTCTGATTTTGTGTTTAACAACGTGTGTCAATGGAGTGGAAAAATCAAGATTTTGGGAAAGGTTTTCTGCTATTGAATTGGCGAATTCTCATTTGTTAGCCATTACTTAGGGAAGGAGTAACGAGAGTTCCTTCATAGCTCTGGGGATCACCTTCATTAGGCCATTGACTTTGAGAAGTAAATAAATAAAAAATTCATATTAATAACAGTTGAGATCCGATAAGTAAAATACCATGACTCCTTATTCCACATCATGTTTTTCTTACAATTAATCAAGATGTACATTATGAAATAAAAGAAATACAGTTTATTTGGTTAGGTATCAGATCTCAACAAATTTTAATATCAACAACAGATTTCCCTGTCAGATCTGAGATAATAAGATCAGGTTATATCTAAACTAATGTATGAGTGGGGAAGTTCGTTTGTTTTTAACTGGCTTATGAAGATAGACGTGTTTTTCATTTACATTTGATAATAAAATAAGAAGATGATCATTTAAAAAAAAGTTCTTATGATACGGAATTATTGTTTCTATAACAGTTTGTTCTTTTAATTAAAACGTTCTAAAGTGGCTACTAATAAAAAAAACACTGAAAGAAGAGGCAACAAAATGATTCCAGATACTCCATCCCAACACATGGCAATGTGGTATGTGGGAAACTAAGTTTTCATGTCTTTCCTTTTCTCAATTCGAGACATTGTAATTCTGAAGATCTGTGATTTTGGGTCATTTGATCTTTCCTGTAGGCAACTTTAAAATTACAGATTTAAATTATTTTAGGTATTTAAACTAATATGATGACTACCTTTGGGGCATCACAACTTACATTCTGAGAATAAAACTCACTCAAATAGAATTTCATAAATACATATTTTGAGTAGGTAGGTAAACACAAACAAAAAATTCAACACGAATTAAGGGTTTTACAAAAGTAGGTATATTTTTTGAGGTGAAAGACCAAAAATCGTACATGAACAATCACTGGCAAATATCAGCATACTTAAACCGTTGAGCATGGTGAAACTCTGTAAAAATATCTCTATTCGAACATCCCCTGGTAATTGTTGTCATTCACTAAAGTGTTTCAGATAGAATTAGGAAATATTATTCAAAAAAATTTTTTTCACTTCAGATAGGAAGAAGGTGGAGTGAATTGTGGTAGATCAGTTTTTTAAGGGAAAATGCTCTAAACTGGAAACTTCAATCAAGGTGGGATTGAATGAAAAAAACAAAACTGACAAAAACTGTAGGTAAGGGAGTTAGGGAGGGTATAGCCTCTCCACAGAAACTGTTCGACTTCGTACATTGTGGAGACATCCTGTCTTACATATAAAAAAAAAGGGGTAATTAATATTGCCATAGAATGATTTTCGAATGATATATACATTCAACATTATACTACTTGGTACTTTTTGGACTTTCATCAATTGAGTCGGTGTATGACGACACGTACCGAACTTAGGTTTTTCGTTCCAACGTAAATATTCGGTTATCAGCAGTACATTTGAATCTCTTGATGCGTTTGAAATTTGAATCCCACTATCATAGTACCTCAACCCCTTCGAAAATGGGGTCGCCTGCTACCCGAACTGACTATATCTTTTTAAATCACATTTCCTTTCCCTATTATAACTTGGAGTCAATAATTTCAAGTATACCTTTCAACAATTCTTTTTCTAAGTTCAGTGATGCTAGTCTAAGTTGTTGCACCTAACATGATAAAGGAAAAAGAAACAAAAATCAAAAAAATTAGGTAAAAATATTCGAAAAAAATATAAAATTATTGAAAAATAAAAAAATTCTAGAGGCAGGCCTCAACACCAAAGCGGTTATTCACCCCCACTCACCGTTTCACAACACACTAATAAGTTTGTATCTATCAAGGATGGTTTTCTACGCGTAGAATTCGATATTCTACAAGTGTTACGCAGAGTATGCAGAATGTGTAGAATAAAAACAAATTGATAACTCTTATTAAAGTTATCAGTGCTTTAGCACCTTATCAGTATTACGTTCTACATATCCTACATATTCTATGTGAAATTGGATATTCTATTTTACATATTCTACGCGTAGAATATGCGTATAGATGTAGAATTCAACTCTACATCGCCATTTCTGGCGGCCATCATTTCGCATCATTAATTTGCCAACTTTTGAACTAAATGTAACGAAAAAACAACAACATCTTACATCGTGTAAACGGGCCTTCTATGAATGTTCTCCGTTTCACTTTTGAACACGTTCCATGCATTTCGTAGTTTCGTAGTTTCGGACATTATATTCTTAAAATGGAAAAACTCACGTAGGCTATACCCTCGACTCGTCATCGCTGTTCTTCAAGCACGAATTTTCAACCAAAAGACCGTCCCGTAACCGGAATATCCTTTTTTTCTCCATTGTAGGTACGCAACCATAATTGACAATTTTCATTTAGCACATACTTCGACCTAACCCGAAGAAACGTTGTTGTTCCCAAATGGTTCGAAAACGAAGGTGAAAATATTATGTACCTACCATATAAATTTTAGCTGCTCGCGTCGTATTCTACTTCTTCATCATCGTCATTTTGCAAGAAAAACAGCACGTACAGACAGGCAGCGAAGTGTTCGAAATTATACGCTACCACGCTGCCTATACCCTACATTATACACAGGCTATATATTGGATTATCTAAAAAATTGAGGATAAAAAAAAAATAAATAAATAAAATAGAATTGAACCTTCGAGTTTAATCGAATTTCAGAACAGAATGGCACTGCAACGAAGAAAAAGGAATAAGAAAAGGAGGAAGAGGAAAAGGAGGAAAAAATTAAACAGGGAACGAGTCGAAAGAAAAAGTGAAACCTTCTCCTCGCTTGAAGCGAAATTTTTTCGTTTTACGCGTTTTTGATTTTCTAAGGAGCACAAATGTCATGTATTCGCAGCATATAAGATAGTCGTAAGGACAAAAAAAAAAAAAAAAGACACACATATATTGCGATAGTGGGCGTGACAAAGTGGGAAAAAAGAAAGAAAAATCGTTACTGCGAAAATTCGATTATATTTTTCGCATTAACTTCAACCAAAAAAAAAAAAAAAAATGTCGAAGTTTGTCGATGGCACGCTGCTGCTGCTCTTTGATGATAAGTTGGCCAGAAAGTGGAAAAATAATCTTCTTCGATTACAGAATGACCGTTTTCTGTCCAGTTAGCCGAAATGATGGGATTCTTGTTGGGAAACCCAAATATGGACGACGAAGTGAAACGCAAAGTCAGTAGGAGGGGTAGGCGGAGGAGAAATAAGAATGCCTGTCGAATTGCAATACACAAAACCATCCGGAAAGATTATAAATACATAGGAAGGAGAAAGTTCGCCCTTTTGGGCCACATTGTCCATTTTAACGTTTTCCAAGTACCACCACCGCCGCCGCCGCCGCCGCCGCCGCATCCAGTCGTCCTCCAGGATTTTGTGAAAATAACCGCGCACCTCCACCGAATTGCGAATAGCATAATTTAAGCAGATTACAACGAAGACGAAATTAAGCTGCTGCGAATGTCGAGGCTTATTGTTAGGTGAAGCGGATGAGGTGTCAATCGTTGACGCTGTAAAAGCATTCTGGATTTTGAACGAAAAGAGGAAGAAAAAAAAAGGCTGCAAAGCGCACTTACATCGGAGTTGTCAACGGGCGATGATTTCCTACCGCTTTGCATCCGAGCCAAAATTGGGACTTTTAATTGAATAGGTAGGTGCCTACCTACATGTGTAACTCTAACAATATTTAATTTGATCCATGCTCCAGTTAGCACGTTTGGCTTGTTTGTTAGTTAGGTACCTATATTATATTCTTTAATACTCGATCAATTTTTGTACATAACACTAAATTTCACCCTTTCAAACATAAACGTCGAGTAACCATAGCTGCAAAATACGATATAAGTATACTTTGGTGCCCTTGTACTACTTGCAGACCATCGCGAATAGTGGTGAGCAAAATATACTTGGTTTTGGTCTTGCAAAAAGACCAAAACTAAAACTAACCTCATGCAAGAATAACGGTAGCGGATCGAAAGGAAGGTGGCTACACAGGCTAAGGATCCATTGTTTGAAAAACCTCAGTGGTCAATGCGTCCTTATTATTGTTGTAAATTTTCGTTAAAGTGGAACTAACTTCAAAAAAAGATAAAAAAAACTAAAATGCTCTAAAAAGTGAAAAATAACCCTTTTAAAATTTCTCCTGCAAGATGGCGCTCCTTTTCTCTGTATCAGGTTGGTAGGGATCTTTGTCAATTCTGTATGATTTTTGTGGGGACGTTTCCCTCATTTCCTCCTTTCAGGGCTCGGCCCTGCGTCAACAGACGGGTCGCAGACCAAAGTCCGCGACCCAAACTAATAGTGCATTGCACGTTAAACAAAGTACATTGTCTGTATTTACTCATACAGACGATACGTTTCTACGTTTACCATTAAACGGTAAATGGAGGTGAGTGAGTATGTAATTAATACATAAGGTACAGCCTCGCCTTTGGACGATTGCCCCAGTCAGTAGGTACGCTTAGTGTATGGTAAGGCATTAAACCGGCTGGCTACCGGTACCAAGAAATAATTCGGTCACCCCGCACGTAAACTACTGTCTTCTTCTGGGTTCCATGAACCCCGTGTAGGTAGCATCTACCTACAATTTTGTATTGAAAATTCCTTAATTCCAGTTGATCTTGCTGGAGAAATTTGAAAAGCGTTATTTTTCTCTTTTTAGCGCATTTTTATCCGACCAATGCAACACAGTTGTGAAGGGCACACAGCAAAAGTCGACCAAGTCTCCATTTTATGATTCTTAAATCAAACTTACTTTTGGGGAGTCGAAAGTGTATGTTTTCCTATACAATAATGAACCAGTTCACTTCTCGGCCAATAGAATGTGATATGCAAATCAGGATGGACATAACCCCTAACAATAGTAAGCAATGACAAGGGCATATTAAGGACAAAGAAGTTAGATAATTTTCATGGTCGACATCTAAGTTTTTCCATTTTCGGGTAAAGTTAATAAGTCTGGAATTATTCTGGATAGTCGGGCCAGGTATCGTTTTGGACTCATCTTTAAACATGCAATTAGGCTTAGCCTCTTGCTGAGAAAAGGAACTCTCGTGTGTATTTTTCAAGTTCAAGTTTTTGCCATTTTTCCAAAACCACCTCATTGTGAATTAATCAACGCTTCATATCAAAAAATGACATTTGTATCGTAAAAAGAAATAAAATTCACATGTGAAAACAAATACAAAATAAAAGTGTCTCTCCTTTAGTGGTTCATGAAAAAACGAGAGTATTGACGTCATGTGTGATGAAAGGACATTTTTATTAAGAAATGTCTTGTGAGAAGAACAGAGCAGGAAAAAAAGTGTGCAAGGCCTTTGAATGGTCCAGTATACTTACTGGCGATTAGAAAAATGAGGGAAAAACGAGAGAAAACTTAAGAGTAATGTAGGCGAAAATAGGCATTTGGGAAAGCTCATTTCGGGCTTGGAAGCGCACCATGATCGTGAATGGAGAACCATGTTCGGCAGATGGGAAGTCTGCGGAGTGACAGAGTAAAAAAAAGAGTTTTCTGGAGTGCTGCAAATTGCATACGCTGGCGGATTTACGGAAAAGGATTAAGGATGTGTGTTTGAAATTTTAAAATACATATATCGATTAAACGATATTGTGCTTGGCCAAATGCGTCAAGAATGGACTGAATCTTTAAGAATTTTCATATACTTAATCGACAGGAAAGAGTGAAGCCGGTATTCACAGATGAGACTTAAGGTTCACTTACATAAGGCTCCATTTCAAACCTGCATTTCTCAGCTATATTTCTCAACAAAACTAATTTTTTCACAGCTTTGCTACAGTTTATCTCAAAGGAAGCTAATTTTCTCGCCATTCTCAGCCGAACTATTTATTTTTTTTTTTTGCAGTCTTTCATTAGTTTAAAAATAGTCCCTTAAGTAAGTGAAGTTTTGTGTATTTAGTCCACCTTTACTCTGAACCCATAATAACATCTAGGCATTCATTAATGTCGTAAAAAAATAAAAATCAAATCCTTAAAAAATCCAAGGTGTAAGTACTCATATTAAAACCATTCATAAATTTGTATCACGTTAATTAATTGCAAATCATAAACTTGTAGGCCTATCAGTGATTGCTTTAAGAATAATTTGTATGTGAAAGTAAATAAAGAATTAGTAGTTCCAAAAAAATTTACCGAACGTACACCTAGCGCTGACGGTATTGAATAATTCTCCAAATCACTGCCCGATCTTAACTTTCAACTTGGCGAACTTGTGGAACTAAATTATGGTGAAATGTAATTATTATTATTATCTTAAGTAGGATTCCAAATTAGAGCATGCAAACCTTTTGGTAATTCAAATTTATTTATTTATCATTCGTAAATTCCATTCCAATGATTCAACAAAAAGAGTGATGCGTTAGGCTGCTCTATTCCATGAAAATATAAAATTTACGGATCTGTAAGGGTAGCAACAAGAAAAAATTCCAGTGGAGTAAGCGTTTTTAATTTTTAAATGATTTTATTCGTTCATCTTTCACTGGTCAAGAAATTATCATGCAGATGAGCTGATTACCTGCAGAAAAGGGTAATACCTAATTTTATTGTCAGGTTGATGTTTCAATAATTTGGCTTGTTCATCTTCACTGGTCAAGGCATTTATCGTGCATTAAAAACGCAGTATCAGACTATAACTAATTACAGAATACATACGAGGACAACTATTAGCAATACTCGTATTTACGGCGAAACGGTTATGCAATTAGCAATACGTGATGTAAGTTTAGAATGTAATACTGTAAGCACTAAAATTGTGTGAACATATTTAGGTGTTGTCTCGATTTTTTGTCAGGCACTTATCACTAAATTCTAGAGTCGCTGGTAAATATTCTGAATTTAAAATTTTTGTTCATTATGAAAGTAGGTACTGAAAAATTTTTTAATGTAAATTAATTTTGAACACCAAAATTAACGTACGTCGTGAGTTTATCACTACTAAAGAAAAACGAATAGGATTGATATTACCTAGATTCGCATAATTGTTTCAAATTTCGCAATACTTTTATCAAAAAAATGTTGAATTACGAGTATCTATGTAGGCACTTTATCGAAAAAGAATCTATAGGCATTCACTAAGTTATCTTAACTTCTATAGAGTTTTTTGTACTGTGGCACAAAGTGAAAAAGAACTACTGAATTGATTTTCGTGATTCAGATGTCAAAAGGAAGGTTTCACCATATAGATGTGCCATTAAAAGAGAAAAAGTCCGAAGCTTCCTGGAGGAGACATTGTAGAATTTGACCTTCTCACCTTAACAAAATTTTTTTTGTTTTTTTCCTCCCATAAACATATTTTCCTTAATGGTAATAATAAGTCCACAAAATTTCATATTTCTGTATCACACCCTTCTAAAATATGAAGTGCCAAAAAGTAACAAAATTTAAGTGAAATTTTAGTTCATCAAATTTCAAAATTAAAAATTCGCTGCGAATTTTACGAAAAAGTGAAAAATTTTGGATTCGTCTCGGCTTAATATTTGTGAAAAGGAGAAACATTTTTCAAATTGTAGCCAAGTTTCACAGTCTATCCATCATAGAGTAATTTTTTTCTTTCCTTTTCGTTTATCAAACTTTCAAAGAACAAAGACAAGTTTTGAAAAAAAAAAAAAAAAAATTTTCGATAAAATGCATCGCAGATTCCGATGATGAGAAGATTTTGTAAACCATAAGGATTAAGAAACGTAACTGAGAATTTTATATTCTTTTTTTTCATAGCTACCTTTTCTACAGTTTTTTTCTTCCTCATTTCTCAATAGGATTTTAGACAGTAAAATATTCGAAATTATTTCCGAGTCAAGACCATTTGAAAAGATATAAAAATGTATATCACCATTTTTTTTTCCAGTTTGCATTTTTTCATTCTTATTTTCCACGATTTTGAAAACCTCTCACAATTCTCCAAGTACTTCAACGATTCGATTTAATATCGCTGAAATGTACACAGATATGATAAAAACAAACGAACATTTTTTGCTAAAATATGTTGCAGAAAATTTTTTCATTTTTTTTTCTTCTCCGCCCATATAGTCACCTGTTTTCTCTATTTTTTGTTTTTCTCTTTCAAATTGTTTATTTCTCTCTCTCTCACTCACTCTCTCTCACTCCCTCTCTCTCACTCTCTCTCACTCTCTCACTCTCTTTATCTTTTTTTCTCTCTCTTTCTCTCTTTCTCACTACTTATCTCTTTCTTTTTCTCTCTCTCTCCCTCGCTATTTACCTCTTTCTCTTTCTTTTAGAATAAAAATTTAACTTTTAAATCTCGTGAAACGGTATTTTGTGAAATTCGTGGATACGCGAACGAGACGAGAATAAACTCTCTTGATTTTAAAGAGTAGCTGTTGCAAAGAAAACACGTACAAAAACTATTTTCATCAAGAGGCAGGAAAGCTATTTTTTCTATTTTTTATTTTGCTTTGTTTCGCCCGTTCCAAGTGTAGGTAACGCCTCTGTACGAGAATTTAATTTCGAACATTTCGAGAAAGGATTACTTTCTATCGATGCTTCGATGGAATATTAATTTTTGGGGTGTATTAACAATTTTCAAAATAATGAAGAAAATCACACTGCCACTTCGAATCAAATTACCCATTTATCGCTGTTCTTTGAATTTTTAGGCCACTGTCTAACCCGGAACTGAAACTAACTTTGTGTCTTTTGATGGAAAGAAATACAGTTAAACCTTGATATAACAAACCTCGATATAAAGAAATCCTTGATATAACGAAAAAAAATTCTGGCCTATGGAAAAACCTCAATATAACGAAGTCAAAATACACAAATTATACCCTCTTACTGATTGAAAAAATAATTTTGTATCTACAGAGTAGAGACGTATCTCTCTTTCATGTTTGAACATGAATCAGAAGCATAATGCAGAGTGCTTATCTACAATTCTGTAGCCTAACTTGGCTGTTGGCAGTGTCTCTCGTGAATTCGTACATGTCATTCGTAAAATTATGAGTGGTATAAGAAAAACGTTGACTAATTTTTTTGGTAAAAACTCAGTTTAACAATTTTTCTTAACTCAATTTAACAAATTTTTTTTGTAAAAACTCGTTATAACAGAATCCTCATTATAACAAAAACTCAATATATAACGAATTATTTCTCTTGTCCCTCGCATTTCTTTATATCAAGGTTCTACTGTATTTGATTTTTAATTATTCTAACCAATTTTCCATCACTTTTATGGAACCAAATTGAAATTTTAATTGAAGTATCATTACCACTTCGGCAACTTCTACAAAGTGACCATAAACTAAAACAAAAAACAACAACTTTTTGTAACACATTAATTATCTATTAAATTGTAAAATTTTTTAATTTTCATAGGTCTTACACGCCTCCTATCACAAAACTCATTAACTCAACATAAAAACATCCGCCACAGAGTATCTTTGATGCTCGAATGCACTCGAGCCTTTTAGCAGAATTTTTTTCTCTTTCAGATATGCAACAATATTTGTGGTATTATGTGTGACAAAATTACGTCACTGTTAACCCTTGATACCGATAGTGTGCTGGTTTTTATAACCTCAGTTAGGCTTTCAGTTAATTTAACTGGCCGATCGAACTAAGAGTTAGATAAAGTTTTAGCGCTATCTGGCTGATAAATTTTTAACCTGGCAATTGAAAAACCGCCCCTAAGTAAAACACAGCATCTCCATATTACACATGTCACCGGTCCAGATTTTAGTTTACCAAAAATCTCTGCATAGTCAGCATAATATTTCTGTCATAAAGTACTTTTTAATAAGTATAGGATAAAAAGGCGTTTTTAAAGGATACGCTTTTATTTTATTTTTATTTTTTTTTTTGCTTTAACTTCATGCCAAATAAATATTATTTCGTTTCGAAAGGTTGGCTGCAATATTGGTGTATTTTAAAATCGCAGTACTGAGTAGAATAAAAGCTTATAAAAGTACAATCAAATTAATATGAATGGTGTTGGTATTTCTCTGAGTAAAATGCTACTTTACGTTTGGCAAAAAGTAACCTTACACCTGAAAACGGGATACGTTTACAAACCCTGGAGAGATTGTTTTTGGGTTCATTAAATTTTTGAGTTTTTTGAATGGCTTCGGGCTCTAAAAAGCTTGGAATAAAACAACTTTCAAAATTATCTTCATCTCCATCGTACCTGTATCGACGTATGGTGTTCTATGAAAAAGATGAAGAAGTTTTCAAAGTCATTCTAATTTACAGTACCTAGTTTTCGGTTGTTCAAAGGTTGGCTTAGTAAGTTATTAAGCCAATATAAAATTAGCATCTCGAATATTGAGAGTGAATTCAATTTCTGGAAAATTGTGTCTTGAACTACGGCACTTCAAAATGGATGTAAAATTTATTTGATCTAGCCGAAATAGTGAAAATATTACATTTTGGCGAGGAAAATATTTTCATAATGCCTACTTTAAAATTTTCAAGATCTTTAATCCTAGTAACTGAAATATTTCTAGGTTCCTTATAGTTCAACCGACCGGTTTCCTTATCTGATTATTATGTATAATTTTGGTACGATTTTCGTACCTATATTGATTCTTTCAACCACAAAACCGTGTTTATGAGTAAAAGAGAGGAAAAACCCAGTCTTTCGAAAATAAAGTGTTACTTCTTGTGCAACTGTCGAAAGATCAAACTTCTACGACAAAAGAAAAAAAGGTTTTTCTGCAAATACTTCGTATCAAGTGCATTGAAATCGATTTTTTATATTTCGCCCAGTTTCGTTTAATACAAAGTCGCTGTCTTGTCCTTGCAATCTGAAAGTAATTACTCTTCTCAGTTTGGCTTTAGTAAAACTTTTTTTTTTTTAATACCTTTTCTCTTCCCTTTTGCATTTAACCTCTGACTGGAAGAGTAAATCGATAATCTCCACATTTCGACTGTCTTTAAAAGGAAAAGTCGACTTCGTTAACGATGAAGAAACGTTTCGGAATTTCAATTATATGTATATTTTATAAACCCATTCAATTTTTTAACAAAGAGTCGAAAAGTCTTAAACTTCGCTTTTTATTTGTTTGGCTCTTCAGACTGTGCAAACTAAAGTAAAAAAAAAAAAAAAAAAAAAAAAAACAATTGCTGCTCCATATTTTATACGTTGACTGTACCTACTTTGTATTTACGAATGAATATTTAAAAAATCTTTAATTTTGAAGTAAAATTTCTGAAAAAAATGAAAAAGTAGATGATTCTACGGGCTTCCTGGAAAATTAATCATCTTCTAGTTTCGTTGTAGGACTTCGCCTACTAAATTTTATTACGGAATCATTTTGCCCAAAATAGTAATTTAATCAAAGCGGATTTCCATCGGTAAGTGATTCATACATACAATGTTTGAAAGTTTGGGACCAATATTTTGGAAGGAATATTAAACGTGATAGTATATCTGAAAAGTTAAAACACAGGTTAGAAATCGATACTTGACGTCTAATGGAAAATGAAACATTCTTACTAAGTTCTCGTACTCACTCAAATACCGACACTGACACACAACTCGGATGCCAAGAAAATACCTTATATGGTCATTACTTTTTGTTCACCTCTCGCTACCTACAATTAGCTTGTTACAGATAATGTATCCTCAGTCCAGGAATGTTGAAAACAAAAAACAAAAAAAAAAAAATAATAATAATAATAATAATAATCTATAGAAAGCTACAATTCAGTACATGTCGACTTCGAATTCCTAAATAGCATAATGAACGTCCAAACGGGTCTTATGTTCGCTCGTTTCCTGTGGGAGCACAAAAGGTGGTATAAAAACAGTTTTTCGCGTATATCTCGCTCAATTTTCACTATACATGAAAAATAGTTCATTAAAAAAATGTAATAAAGGTTAAACACGATGGTTTGTTACTTACAACTACCGAGAAAAACACAATGTAGAGACACAATTGAACACAGAAATAAATTCTCAAATTTTTTTTACTTTTTCTCGAGATTGATCTGATGGATTTTTATAATTTTATTTTATTGGTGTGGAATACCTTGTCGTGAGAGATATTCTCACCAGAAGGAAATTCTACAGAATTTAAGCGTGTTCAGCCACTTCGTACACAAGTAGGGGTAAGCCAGAATCAGACCAAACACTGGCGATTTTAGAGCCGATTCGGGTGGTTTATATACGGCTTATTTACACGCACACAAACACACATACGTAAGAGAATACGTACGTTGGTGAGAACGGCCAGGTCGCATCATCCCCTATCGAGATAAGAGATGGCTGGCCGGTTCGTGTACGAATTGTGACATCATCTTATTGTGTCACGATTCGGTACTCGTACATTACCTGCAAGTACATACAGGTAATTACGATCGAACGAGTTTTGTGTGTTTAACGTCACAAGGATGATTATTTGCCTGCCCTTTGGGGCGGCGACTGTCGTTGAGGGGTCCGAGCCCCTTTTGCCTCATACCGTTGAGTCCCCACAATTGTTTTGAGGATTTTGAAGAAACTGACGAAAGAAATTTTATGTAGATTATCTACGTATTAAGATTCATCTGGAAGTATGGGTAGTGTGAGTATCATGAACTCCGTATGAGGTTAGGGGATCAACTCCCTCGATGACAGTTGTCGCCGAAAGGCTGGCAATTATTAGTGTCTTGCACTTTAAACAACACACTTTCGTTCGTTTGTAATTATCTAAAAATTTGGGCAGGTAATTCACAATGTTTGGACCATGACTAATCGATAGATAAAGATCTCGGTGATGTTATGGACTGGTACACGAACTCGTACATTGTTTCTTATCAATTACTAATAAGAAACAACGCACTTTCAATAACACATATACATATGTATATGAATACAATCGTGTCTATGTGCGTGTATGGAGCTGACTATATAAGCTCACAAAACTGGCTACAAAATTTCCAGTGTTTGGCCAGACTTTGCCTTCCTGCACATTATGTACAAAGTGACAAAACATACAAATAGCTGTTGGCTATCTTCTTGCTCAGAATCTTCTTCACAACCAGGTATCGCAGATCGGTTCATTTTTTGTTTTATGATACCATGAAAGTTTTGGCACCATTAGCGGAAATTCATATTATGTAAGGGAGGGTAGTACAGAGTGATATATTTTTTGCTTTTTTGGCTATAACTTCTCAAATGTTACTTGTATAAAAATTTAAAATAAACTATTGGAAAGAGCTCATCTTTTTGCATCTATCAAGCTGCTTAGAACCAAAAATGAATAAGTTAACAGTTAGAGAGACATGATTGAAAGAAAGTAGAAAATTGTTCCATTGTGTACTATGTGGGATAGCATGCAGTACACACTGGAACATGAACATAAATGATACAAATTACTCAAAATTATGTTGTAACTAAAAAAAATAATTAGGACTACCTTAACAAACTTCTATTTTTGACAAATCATAATTAAAACTTCAGAGTCCAAATGTTTTTCTGCAAGTTAATACGATTGATAAACTAATAAATAATAGAAAAAAAATTAGCTTTAAAATATTTTAATAAAATTTAAAACTGTTTACTATGTTAATAAAATAAATATTCTAATCATAATTTACCATAATAACTCAACGGAACCATCAAAAACCACAAAATTAGTGTTTCATTGTATACCATACCTAGCCATTACGCTGTGTTACCATAAAAGTATTTCTGTAAAGTCAGTTTTCAAAAATATTATTATGTTGGGCTGAAATTGTGCATCTACACAGAAGAAATAGTAATTAAAAATTATTATAAATAATGACATGCCTTTTGAAATTTTTTTCTTAAATTCTATATGAACTGAAAAATGATTGAAACAATAACTTCAGTCACGCGACAACAATAAATCATTGATAACAAAGGAAGAACGCACATTTTTAAAAATAACCTTTGGCTATAGGGATGTATCTAATGACTATTCAACCATTATCAGTGATTTTCTCGACAAAAAAAATTTCTCCTTTTGTTCAAAGTTGAATCACAAAAATTGATTGAACTGTGCAAGAAAGTCAACTCAAAAGTGCGAATGAACTCAACAATATTTTTCTGCATCGTATTGAACTTGGCTACTTCTAACATTGGGTGTTGCAAAAAATTATAAATGCAATGCAGATCATCTGAATTAAGAACCCTGAGTGTGTGTATTGGTATGGATATGTCTATTTTTACAACAAAATATGCACAGAACGTATAACTGAAGTTGCTCCTTCTTTATCTTTCACGTATATTTTCAAACCACAGCGTATATGGAGCGTTGGATATCTCTTTAGCTGTATGTCTGTGGGTCATACATATAAATTTAATGTAAATTTAAAGGTAAATACCATTAGTACGCACAAGGTATACACAGAAAAAAGTATATTTTTGGGCCAACTTTTTGGAGCAGTTCTTACACTGGAGTGAATCCTTAATTATTTTCAGCGATTGCACATATTATTCAGACTGTCAGAACGAAATGAACAAATAGAGTTAAAGTATAAGTTAATGTGAAAAAGTGTGACTGTAATTTTAGTTAACTTTCTTAAGACAGATTTTGTGAAGGAAAAAAAATTAATAATTTTGCATTGAAAATAACTGATTTCCCACTCCCCTTTAGCAATTTTTGTAATTTAAAAGATATTAGAAGGGTAAGTGAATTTGTTGGTTACCGGAGGTAGGAGTAGTACTTTCATGTATTATATATTGATATATCTCATTGATGAAAAAGTAGTTAAGTAACTTGATCAATTTAACGCGATAGTGGGATAGGGTCTCTACCTGTGTCTCACTCTACACATTGAGTCACATGGCCTTGTGTTCAACCCATCATTCACTTGATAATGAATGTTCCTGCCACAAAAAATGTATCAATAGATTTGACAGGATTTTTCATTTTCTTTAATTGTTGGGGAACTATTTTTAATGTATTATAAAAACTGAGTGAGATGTGGGTGAAAAATTGTTGTACACCAACTATTGTGCCCCATTGAAGATGCTCATGTCACACATGTCCGGAGTTTTGGTATCTTGTTTAAGTGGTTGAACTCGACATGTTTACAAACTTTCAGCTTTCTATAAATTATTTCCCCTATTTGCTATTTTTAGAGCCGTAACGTTCCTGGACTATGTACGTAATCAACAAAATAAGAAAATTCAAATTCACAGCACCTTCTTTGTTACACTCTAACTCATGGCCAGCAAGTTTTGTGTAGTGTGTGTAGCGATCGCTACACATGAGAAATTTCCAAGTGGTTTTCGCTACACATGGGAAATAATTATGTTTACACACAATTAATCATTCTACTCGACAAAAAAACTGTTGAATCACCCAAAAAAGCACATTTAGTTTAAGTGAAACTAAAACTAAGAATATGTTACTTCGTAAATAAGATGTCCATAAACCTAATATTATAATATATGTTCATATCTTTAAAAAAATCAAATTTTCTTTGTTCTGTGTAAAATTTGTACCAAAAAAACTTTTTTTTTTGCTACACATGAGAAAATGAAAGTTTCTGGCCCTGCTCTAACTTACTTATATTCTTCCGTAGGAACTCACTTTAATAATAAAAACAACTAAAACAGTGCTTAAGGTTTTGTAGTTTTAAGGATTTCTTGATGATAACCTTATCCATATGAATTGTATTAGCATTCCAGCCATTTTTAAATGAATAATTTTCCAAAGCTACTGAATATCGAAATTATTGTCAGTTAATTAGAAGTTTTACCCACCAGTCAATGCAAAACTTTCTAATGCAACTGAGCCCTTAGTTACTAAAACTAGGTGAGACTCAAAAGTAACCAGTACCTACATGATCACGCAATTAAGTCGCATTTAGCTCGAAGCGAAAATAAATTTCTCTCAAACTTTATTCGCTCAGCAAACCACTAAAATTAAAAAAAAAAAAAAAAAAAAAAAAGTTTGTGAAACGTGGAAATCTTTTTCACTCCTTTTTAATCGTTGAAGGATGGCAGGGTTAAACTTAGCGTGACGTAATTTATATTTACAGAAAGCTTTAGAAAACTGTAAAATGTCATACCATAATTGTATTCGTGGTTTGGATTACACCTGAGCCCGTATCCCTATAATGCTCAACGTGTGTAGTAAGGATGTACAATAAAATACACACTGTCGGTTCAAAAAGCCTTTTGAACTCGACCCTTTTTCCCATCCATTTGAAAATGTCGTTTACCACGTTTATTTGACGATGAAGCTACAATTTGGCTGTGTGTCGCGCTTATAATCTACACTCGATGTATAACGATTAAAGTCTTTATGAAGATTTCAGACTGAGCACTCAGTAATTAATGGTTGCTGTTCGGTTTGATAAACGATGTTTATAGCATAAATGAAATAAAACAAAAAAAAAAACTGATCAAATCCAGATAGGTAAGTGAATTTTTAAGCAACTCGAAAAGATTGAAACCTGTTCTTTTTAATTAAGAAAATAAATTTAGCAAGAAAAAATGTCTGTAAAAAATCAACCCAATTATAAAACTAATTTTCTTTTCAAAAAAATAAATAAATAAATAAATAAAAAATAGATAGGCATTTTTAGTTGGCATACACCTACTAAAAAATTCATTAATTTCTGAAAATTGAAATTTTTTTATTCATCAATGATCGGTGGTAAGGCTTTTGTGATTTGTTTCCATTCTTTCAGAATTACAAGTATGGAATGAACGCTTATTATTTTGAAAACAAAAAGAATGTACCTACCAAATAAAATTATTAAACTTTTTTAACGCAAGTGAGCTCGAATTATAAATGGAAGGACAAAGAAAAAATGTTATTCCTTCTCACGAGAAAAAAAAGAAGACTTTTTGAAAATGAAAAATTAAGGTAAACATACGTTTTATGTCCGAAAATTTAATTTTTTCACAACATTGAGAGCATCATCAGATAAGAAAGAAAATCTGTGGCAGAACAAAAGGACTTTTAGGGGTTAATTCCCCCTATGCATAGGTCACGTATCGTGCACCTTTCAATACCTATGTATTGATTTACTTCCAATTAATTAAAAAATTAAGATATTATAGTTATCAACGATTATTCTCTTTTCATAAATGTAGGTACCTATGTATAGTTTGTTCGGGAATTGATGTGGTTTTTTCGACGACTTGGTTTTTGGTTGCTCAACCTCACCACTGAATGATTGTTGGTTTTGAAATCAGTAACTGTCAAAACTTAAAATCGAATTGGCAATCATTTAAGTCCATTAATGATTGTGCTTTGAGACTGAAAAGTCATGATGGAAACTACTGGACCCCAAATACCTAATATTCATTCGCCTCCTCCACCTCATCATACATATCAACCTTTAAATGCTAGGAAATACATGTAGTCAAGACTCAGGATTCTAGAACACCTCAAAAAAACAATAAAAATGCGCTGAAAAGTGAAAAATAATATTTTTAAAATTTCTCCACCAAGATGTACGTCTAGGAATTGGAATTATTGAATTCGACGCTTTTTTTTCTTCTTACCATGCACCTAGGCTTTCTACGTTAATTCCGTCAAATTTTAGGACAAAACTTTTTAAGTAACACCGACTTCAATAATTCCAATCCTTAAACCTACATTTTGCTGAAGAACTTTTAAAAATATTATTTTTCTCTTTTTAGCGCATTTTTTATAGTTTTTTTGAACTCGGTTCTATTTTTTGAAAACAAATTAATTAGGTAACTTATTACCATAATGCTATAATGCTTTTTCGTTTCATTTTAATTCCAGTAAATTTTACTGGAGATATTTTAAAATAATTATTTTTCTCTTTTTAGAGCATTTTTATTATTTTTTTTGTTTTTTAAAGGTGATTAGATTTTTTGTTTGAAAAAGGGTTTTTAATGATTTTTCTTTTTTAGCGTTAGCGGCAATATTACTTTAAAACTAACAGTTATTATTTAAAGTTAACTCATAAATTACAACATTGATTCTGAAAAAACCTTGATGGGACCACTATGAGATCATCTTCTATCATTAAAAAAGAAATTTCATCAAAATCGGGTCCAGGTTCAGGAGTTATGCTGGAACAAGCATAAAAAAAGTAAATAAATAAATAAAAATATACGTGTATTAATCAAATATTGATAACCTCCCTTTTTTCAAATCGGTTAGTGAAGAAGTATCACACTGTTGTTCTCTCATTTTAAGGTTGTCTTTTATGATGAAAGAGAGTTTCAGTAAATGAAACTTCTTGACATTGTAGATCTACATTATGTTCAATTTTAGATAAAAATTAAAGAATAAATTGGTCAAGTTTCATTATCGCGACTGTTTCATTATTTTAAATACAATAAAATTGATCTTTATTGCATAACTGCCTTAAGTAAATAATGGATTATATGGAATTTTTTCTTTCTAAGATGAAAAGAATAAGAATCATCCAAATTTCAAAGAAGTCTGATGTGCATGTTACTTGTTATGCATCATAATCAGTCCAAGAAAAGGTCTCAAGAAGCTGAAACCTTTCCTACTAAATAAATAAATAAATAAATAAATTGTGGAATACCTTGTTGTGAAAAGATATTTTCACCAGAAGGTAATCTACAGATTTTGCATGTTCAACCATTTCATTTGCAAACATATGGGTAAGCCAAAACCTGGGTGAACACTGGCAATTTTAGAGCCAGTTCGGATGGTTTATATACGGGTTTATTTACACGCACACCAACACGTATGTAGTGATTACGTATGTTTGTGTGAATGGGTGGGGCATCATTTCTTGTAGTGATAAGAAATGGTGGGCCAATTTGTGTACAAAATTGTGAAATCATTGTATTGTTGAGATTGGTCATGGTTCAGTACTCGTATATTATTTGAATGTAAGTATGTGCAAGTAATTACGATCAAATGTAATCTATATGTTTTCATTTTACGTCGTAGAGACAAATATTTGCCAGCCTTGTGGCGGCAACTGTTGTCGAGGTGTCAGAGCCCCTTTACCTCATACGAGTTGGATTACAACATAAATAAATACATAAAAAGATAAGTAAATAAAATACTTATGAAAATGTTAAATTATTTTAATTGTAGGTATCTACGTTAAAAAAAATGTATATGGTAAGTCAAAAGATTGACAGTAGTTTGTTTACTTGTGAGTGTCCCAACTGAGAATATAGAATTAAGATCATCAGTCGATTAATATACTTGTATCTTTTTACTCCACCTAATACACTCTTATTTCTTTTAATTTTATTTTTTTCATTCAACTTCAACAGATAATACGCCATTCACATCTCACTTATTTATTATGTTTGGTTCGACATATTATACTTATTCAAGACTTTTCCTGATGAATACAATTACACTACAACCCAACTCAGATAAGGTTTTTCTCATTTGTTCCTTCTAAATTCAATTCATTTTTCCCTTTCACTTTTGAAAGACAAAGCAGTCTGTTAAAGATCACGATGCAGTTCATAACCTCTTCCATGAAAAATATGGAGAGTGAAATGTTTTTGTTTTTCAGTTAAATTTTATAATAGAATTCATTCGTGGGAACCTCATCCTGTTTTTGGTCTGTTCATAACTCCGAAATATGACTGTTGTTCTGTCTGTTTTGCCATTCTTCCAAATCTGAGTTGGACTGTAGCTGTTTGAATAACATCATGCCACCAACTGATTTTTCATCCATAGTATTTTCATCAGTTTAGAACGGATTATTTGATTTCTCTTCTTTCGAATGGACTCCCATAAACTAATCAACTTGTATTTTTCTTTAGAAATGACAGATACGTATGCAACGTTAGGATGGAGATGTTATTGAATCTTGGATGCATTTACCTGAAGTTTAAAGAATTATTTTGTAAATAAAGCGAAAATTATTTTGCTTTTTTCATGATGAATTCTGGAATGCGATATGAAATTGAAATAATTTATCAATTTATTCTCCAGATCAATGTGAATTCTACAGGAAATTTTTACCCTATTTTTATTTTTCCTTTTATTTTAGCTATAGCAGTTAAAATAGTGGAACATGAAAGGATTCGAAAAATTATTTTTTCACAAACAATATGAGTGAGCAACGAAATATGTTTGAAATGTAAGTCGATTTTGATAAAATTAGATTGCACGAGAGTATCGCATTACGCACGTACAACGTAGCTACCTTTTTTTCTTTATTTCTTTTTATTTTCTGCAGTTTTTCTCCTTCACCTCCTCCCTGATTTTACGATACAACGAGGAATAAGACAAAATTTTACCCCAAAACTTCGAGAAATTATTTTGCTAAACACTTTTACTGTTCAATGCGAGTTTAAAATTTTAAACGGGAATTGATGTCGCAATGTGAATTGAATACACCCACATGGGAAAAGATGTTGAACCATCTCTCACTTTGGTGTGCATTCAAATATAAGTACGAGAAAAGTTGATGATGAGAATAAAAAATTGCATCGAAAGATAAAAAACAATAAAAAAATAATAAAAAAGGGAAAATACCAACTAAACGGATTTAAATCGCTTTGTAATGAAAAAGTAACGTGATGTCGAAGAAACGAAGAAAGAACTTTTAATAAATTTTCCCAAGCCGGTCTCAATGTTTTCTGTGGCTCTTATTGAAACTTTTAAAAAAATAAATAAATAAATAAATAAGGGAGAGTTTGACATTTGTTGAATTTTATATGGATGAAAAAAGTATACGGTTCAACAGTCAGTTAAATCGAACACTATGAAGGAAACAGATGCAAAAATTATACAGGGTTATTCATGTTATCACCTACTATAGGAAATTAACATTGTGGTGCGTTATAAAATGAATGAGTAAGGTAAATGTAATAATTCGATTCATCAGTTATGTTGCACCAAAATTCAAGAGTAAAAACAATGAACATTTTCAAATAAATTGTTCAAAATAACCACCGGTAGCCATAAAATCATTGGCGCAAATTGCAGGGGAGGGCAGCACCCAAATGAATTTTGCCCCCAAAATATGTACTTACTAGAATTTTCTTTTTTTTTCACGGCACTTATGAAATTTGAGAAATTTTTGTAATAATTAACACACAACAAGGGGTTCCAGAGATGACAAATTTTCCAAAATTTTAAAAGCGACGAGCACAAAAATAGGTTAATAAATATTTTACCCCCCCCCCCAAAAAAAAAATTTGAACCTTATTTACCACTATTCATGGCACGATATCCTATAGGTGCCCTTGGCATAACCACCAAGGTCCCCTGATCTCAGTCCCATGGATCATTTCTTATAGGGTCATATTTTATATGTGATTTACAAATATGGATTATATTTCCTTTCAGAGGGAATCGGCAATACAATAAATAATTACAGGACCAAAATTACCTATGATCTTTGCTCAATTAGACCATGTTTAAGCTGAGTTTACTGATCACTTAGGGTATGTAACTTGGCTAATGGTGGTAATTTTGAACAATTTATTTGAAAACGTTCATTATATTTATTAATAAAATTACATAATGTTAATTCCTTAATTATTTATTTTGTTATTTCCTTCGTGTATTTACTTTTAAATTTCGGTGCAACAGATCTGATGAATCGTATTACATTTACATTAAATCACGCACCACAATGTTAATTACCTATGATCCATTATAATATGAATAACCCTGTAAGCCTGAACCATATACCTGTGTATGTACGATTATTATGTTTGAAATAAAGTTCATGAAAAACAAAATATATGAGTAAGAACATCGAATCAAATGTCAATATGTGATATATATAGTCATAGATATACCTTATTTGTCATAGCCAGATAGTGTAATATTGGTCTTTTCATGAGTTGCGGCCAGATATGGAACAGTAATGCGGATTCTTTTACACTAAATGACCAAAATTTTCGGGCATTTCATGAAGTACGTTGCTTTATTGGTCAGATACTTGCTGCAATAATTAATTTATATCCCAAAAAACTTAGCAATATTTTTCTGGAAAATCCAGTTTGTCAATTTACATGGGTAATATTCAAAAAACAATTCTGAATTCCAAATGCGTGAAACAATTTCAAAAAACCATCAAAAGTTATCGATATCTAACACATATATCGATATATCGATATTTCATTGTTACAATTTCAAGTAAAATAACCCCCCGCGTCGTAGATACGAAAAAGATTAAAGCAGGAGACTTGCTGTTCTCCAGTAATTTCTTTCTATTCTATACAGGATGTCCATAAAATCAAAAATCGTCTCCCAGGCCAAATGGGTCTTTTAGAACTCATCGACAAAAGCAAAAGTTTCTATTAACATGGGTTTTGTAATTGGTTGTTTCAGAGATACAAGGCTCTCAAATTTAAAAAATTTTCATAGTTAAATCTAATAATGAGGAAGAACAAAAAGTTCTTAAAAATTGATTTTCAATGAGTGCATTTTATTTTACTCATGAGTAAATTAAAAAACGTTCTTTTTACCAGGTTTTTATCTTCAATACTTACAGAGTTAAATTTATTTTAAATCTGAATAAATTTATTGAAATTTTAGCACGTCTTATGTTCGTAACCTTTATACGATGTGTAGTCATCTTTTTTAAATTTTGCCTCCAAATGAATGAATATGCAACTTATTCACTACACGCATATGAAAGCCTATCTCTGAAACAACAATGCTAAAAAAAAAGGATTTAATAGGAACCTTTTTGTGTCTCTCTGTAGTGGGCTAATAGTTCCTTAATATTATAAATGGTTTAACGTCCATGGGACAACAAAATATACGATGATCTCTCACGCAAATCAGAGCTCATACTGCCGCAACTACCTCAGCGTCAGTGCCTATTAACCACTCCTGCGCATTGTGTTGTGCGCAGGAGGGTCGGGGCGGAGCCCACGACACTCTCCATGAATTCTACAAGACCTATTTGGCTTGCGAGACAATTTTCGGACATCCTGTATTTTTATCGGAAACACCAAACTCTATCAAACTTGTTCTTACATAAAAACTAAATTTTGTGAAAATTTTAGCTCTATCCCTCTTGTACTTTCATTTGAACCGTGAACACAAAATATCCATATATACCGTACCTACGTATATTAGATATTATAATGATAATACCTATAATTACTGTATATTAAATTATACATATACCAACATAAAGAAAAAATTATATCTGAATGGAAAAATAGTACCAATTTCATTTTGTTTTATAATGAAACGGAAAATTTTCCCTATTTCCCCTAATCCGTTTGTCAGGTTAATTTTAATACTCCTTTTGCAACCAAATTAAATATAATGAAAATAAAAGTTATAGCAAACAATAAATTATCAAGATTATTTGATAAGAATTGAAATCATAAGCAATTTTTTTTCTTAATTTAAATTCAAAATATCTGATAGACAAATGAGACGTCATTTATTTTCACAAAGATTAGGTACTTATTCCTTCTGCTGTTGCCTTTCAAATTTTATGAAAAAAATGCGCACTTCTTTGTACCTTACTACAATTACAGCTATAGTTTAATATCGACATTTTGAGAATCTTTGACAATCCAAACTTCGAGCAGTAGCAACTCAAACTCACACTCAATATACCTCTAAATTCACGTCATTTGGTGTGAGCATTGCTGATTTTTCACTAATCAGTATTTCAGCTTCATACCTTCCATTTTTTTATATCATCTCCACAGATAACTTCAAAAACGCCATTCTTTTCATAAAAAAAACAAACGATAAATCAAGAATTACAGTAAGTATCTGATTATTAAGCAATAGAACTTCATGAAATGACCAAATAGAGTTGGTTAGATAGTGTAAAAAGCACAACTGACGGTATCCAACCAAAAAGTTGATGCATTTCATAAAATGACCAAAAACTTTGGTTATTTTAGTATAATAAAATCCACAAAACAGAACCTATCTATCTATTTTTCGCTTTTAACTCTTTTTTATTGTTTTTTTTTTTCAAGTTGCGGTTTAATTTTTCAAAGCGCGAGTTTGTAATTGAAAAAATAATTTTTTTTATTTAAGCAATTGCTTTTTTGTTTTTTTTGTTTTGAAACCAACAATTTTTTAAATATGAGTAAAAATAATACTCATCCATTATTATTTTAAAAAAGTTCATCAAAATCGGTATCCAGTGATGCGCTGGAAAAAATATTTAAAACAGAAAGTCAATAAGTACTTATATATACTGTTTGTTTTTCATTTTTAAGTAGTAATATTTCGTTTAATCATTTTGATTTTTTTCATAACTCAAGTTTAACAATAATAAATCAAATCCAACGAGTTTCATGAAAATCGGTCCATTAGTTCTCCAGAAATTCGCGGACAAACATACAAACTTACATATATACGTACAGATCAAATTAAGATTCTTATTTTTTTGTTTTCAAGTCGGTAAAAACACTGATACTTCGTTCAGCCTTAAAAAGATGTTAGGCCAAAATTTAGGACTTTTTTCGAAGATTTTATTCGCCATCATTATAATAGATCATTTATTTCGGCGAAATTACTGTATTTATTATTAGAAAATAGGTGTAGTGAATTAAACCTTCAGAAATGATTCAGTTACCATTTTCTGTAACTTAATTTCATTGACACTTTTTCCCTCCGTTTATATAAAGTCAAACTATCAACAAAGAAATGTACTATATAGGAAATGAGTACCTATTTCAAAAACACTGCTATGTAAATTATTATATAATATATAGGTATGGTATTATAAACTAATAATTATAAGCTATCTGGTTTTGCAAAAAATCGTAGTAAAACATAGACCAGAGTCTAAGACGCAATTATTCTGCCCAGGATAATATTAACTATTTGAAATAATATTCTTCTAATTAAATTATTTGCGAAGAATAGAATGAAATATTGATAAGTATAACCTACATGCCTGCCTCAGTCCAGCCCTTAATAAGTTTTTCGATTCGTCTCCCACAAGCATGTACACTCTCATCGGGTACATAATAGCCTCCTAAAGTTACACACACCAAAAATTAAAATCCATTTAACTCGTATGCGTGAGTTAATATAATGAGAGCTGTGAAAGTACATTTAATGGTCGAAATTTCACCTTCGCTTCTTCCAATTACGTCGACTCCTCAAATTTCACGAAATTTTTGTTTCACAATTACGGGTTTAACGATGTTTATCCAAAGGGGGGAAACACACTTCCTCTTTTTTTTTCTTTTTTTTTTTACAGTAAAAACGTGACGTGTTTGAGGAAATATTACAACTTGGTCGATTAATGAAGCGGATGTGTTCTATCGTTTAATCGAAATGGAGGCAAAAGTTTTCATAGGTAGGTATAACGAATTGACGCATATATATATATATATGACTGGAACCGATAAATTGTCGACGTCAAATTCTAAAACTGCTGAGAAATTAAAATCGTGTTCGTGCATTTTAAAGTATAATGTTGCTGATAATGGAAAAAAAAAGTTCATGAGATTATATCTGGAGCTAATAATGAATACGCGCACGTTTTGCCCGGAATGTATTTGCGTCTTTTCGAATTATTTGTATCGGAAAAGGAATCAAACTTTTGAGGCCGGATTAAACACGCTTTAGTGAGGCGGTTTTTTGCTTAAGGAAAATATTTGTTTGTATATCAACCGATCGACCTTCAAATTTATCTTGAATATTTTACGTTAAAGAAAAAAATGAAAGTTAGATGAAATCTTGAAGATTTTCTCCGAGATATTTCCCAGGATATGGCCCCAGGTATTGGAATACTATCTTTCAAGCAAACTATTTGGAATGTAGGATGTAGAAAATATTCATTTATTCTCTTACAGACTAATTACAAATTGAAGAATTTGAATGTTTTCGCATATTCGATGCTAGAAGTCGAATAATATTCTCGTTTATTAGTTGGATACAAAATATTCTTTGATTTTCTCATTGAATGAAATTTTTGTATACTTTTTATGCAGTTTGTTTGCAAAATGCAAACAGGGCATTAAAATTAACCTCGCATGAAGTTTAGGGGTGAGGATAATGAAAATTATTCGTTTCATGAAAAAAGAAAACGATTATGGTACGACTTACACATTTTCACCTAATTTTTTTTCTTTGTATAATTAGGTATGTATAATTATAATGCGTGTAATTATTATGCATATTGTAGGATGCTGCAGTCAGCGCATGCGTACTACTACTAATCGACCGCATGTGTGTGAGCCTTACTCAGTATGAAAATTAGATTAGTAGTGATGAGCTACTATCCCGTGTGTACCAAAAGAGTGTTCGCCCTACGTAATGTAGGGACAGGCCACACAATCTACCAGCGAGTGTACAAGTACACCCATCACCACTGGTAGGAAGTTGCCACACTTATATAAAATTATTTATGCGTGTATCACCCACATTTTCTGTTCACGATTTTAAGAAAACTACAAGACAGATAGGACTGAAATTTTTACGATAAATTACTTTTATATAGATACGAGTTGGATAGAAGTTTAATGCTTATTAACTCGAAGGTTTCTGAGAAAATTGGAGAAGAAAACTTGCTGGAAAAATTTTGTGTTCACATTTTTGAAAAAACTACTGAAGCGATACAGTTGAAATATTCACGAGAGATGTTCCTTGAATAGAACCAGGTCTGACAGAAGTTTGGTGACTATTGATTAAGTAGTCTTTTAGAAAACTGGGAAATAAAAAATCCCTGAAAAATCGGTTTTTAGAAATACAACACAGATAGATCGATATTTTTATCAAAGATATCGATAACTATTGATAATTTTTCATAATTTTTTGATGCATGAGGCTACCACCCCTATTTTTCAATTTTTTCTAATAATAATTTAAATATTTTTTTTGGCTGATTTCAAATAGTAACAATATTCGTAAATAATAAATTTACCGTGGTTTTTTCATGTTCATTCCTTTTCATTTCATATTCATTCTTATCACTACCTTTCTTATCTCATCTTCTGTCTTTCTCTCACATATATTTTTGTTCTCTCTCACACTCATAATCACAATCATTCACCTTCTAATATATAGATCTTTTTTAACTTACATTCACGAATTATCTAAATTTTACATGTTCTTTGCATTTTTTCATGTTTCATCTTTTAGTTTTCATTTCATCTCATTCACCTCTCTTATCTTAAAACGTGGTATATATATTTTTTTTCATATTCTCCGCCGAATCTTCCACAATATTCTACGTCCATCTATTTTTCTGTTATATTTTTATTCTATCTTTTTTATTGAAAATCTCGGAGGGAGAATCTGGCTCACAAGCCAGTCGTTTTTCAAAAGCTCACTGAGCAACATGTTTTGTACTTTTTATTACTATTCTCCTGGGTTTAATACATTCATTTATTTTTTGAAAATGTGTTAACTTATTAAAAGGCAATGGGCAATAATTTGGTAGTGCGGTTCCTGATATTCGACTGAAGCAGAATGGCAGCATGTAAGTACATTTTTATAGAGTTCCGAGATACACAGACATTAAAAAAATAGTTGTTCCGCGCTGACATCGGATCCACAAATTCTGATAGGCTGTGCCAGTCGGGGGGCAACATTTTGGGGTTGCATCTCTTTGCAAATGAGATATAATTTGTATCTTTCAGCCATGGCAGTGGATTTTATAAAAAATAATGTAGAATTTGTCTGGTAGTGAGTCCTTAGTAGGCCCCCCTGGCATACCACATTTTTTTACATAAAACCCCTGAAACCAACAATAAAATATCAATAGATCGATATGTATGTCATATATCGATAACTATATCGATTCAGATATGCGTAATTAGGTATTTGTAGTGTGGAATACCTTACATCGTGGAAGAGATTCCACTACAAAAGGTACCCAGTAGTTTTGCATGTTCAACCACTTCAAACAATGTGTTCAACTACTTCATACAATTAAGTAGGGGGAAGCCAAAACCTCGGCAAGCACTGGCTATTTAGCATTTTTTTTCCCGAGGCATTTTATACTGGCTCCTGTACACACGCATAAGCACACATATGTATGTGTGCTGATTAATTGTCTTATGGCTGTTATGATAACTGATAAATATTACACGTGCGCTGATTACTGGTCTGTGACATCACTTCGAGAATATTCTCTTGATTAGTCATGGTCTGGTAATTGTATCATACTTACATGAATTTACAAGTAATTTACAAACGAACAAACATTTTTGTGTTTTACTTGTAAAGTATCTAATTTGTTTCTAGCAAGTAGCATATATAGCTTTCTAAATGTGATAAAGTTATGATTTCTATGATACTTTTGAAAATGTAGGTATTATTTGGCAATCATTATTGAACAATCTTCCAAGATTGAATTAAACAAAAAGTGTGGAACTCACATTTTTGTTTGTATAGTAAGAAAGTGACGATGGTGGAGAAATAACAATTTTGATTAACTCGAGATGCAGTAATTATTGGTACCGAAATTATTATCCTTGCGACAATAGTTTCGGCCCTCACATTAATACTGATAGGTAATATAATAACTGCTACATATTTTTCACAGCATTCAACCACCAGTTTCACTGAGAATATTAAACCAATTCACAAAAGTACTTATCTATAGTTTAATTTTCATTTTAAAATTGCGTTTTTTTCTTTTGTGTTTTTATTTTTATACAGTTTTCATGAAATGAATTTTTATATTACTTATTGTACATCTTTTGGGAGTTCTAATAATTTAAAGCATCATTGACGTGATTCGATGTTATGAGAAATACGTTTCTAGCTCTAAGAACTATATATACTTTCATATTACACGGTCGAAGCACAACAATTTATCATTTTCATGTAACACAAAAACAAAAACCGAAACGAAAAACGAAAAAATAATAAAATAAAATGAACAAGGAAAACTAGACTGGCAATTTTTTAATTTAAATTAAACCTTATGTTAGAATGTTACGCCACGGTTATTTGAAGTTTCACGTCTGTCGAATGAAGTAAAAACAAGTTTTTAGCAGGTTTTCAAAACTGCTATTCAAGATCGTTAGAGTTAGCGGAGTTAGTGTTGGGAGTTAGATATTTTTTCATTTCATGAAAAGTCATGACTTTTGAAATCATATATATATATATATATATTATATATACATATATTACTGCTTGCTGCTTACTCTAAGTGATACAGGCAATTCCAGAATTGATTAGTACACTTTCTAAAAGTAGCTTCTTTATAGGTAAAGAATACCTCCCTATTAAAATACATCTCTCTCTGTTACTCATCTCTCTTTCTAACTCGTGCTTATAAATATACACTTGCATATATGGTGGAGATATTTTTGGCAAAAATGTTTTCGGGACAAATTTCTTCGTCATCATAGAGGAGATTAGGGTGTGTTTTCATAATTTTCAAATTTTTATTTAATGAGGGGCTACATCCTCAAAAACCCCCATTTTTTTCTTTTACTTCACCGCACCTAACCATTCACAATATAAAACAAAATTATAGTAAAAATAATTCATCCCCTCTAACCAGTCACATCTTAATGAAAAAAAATGTATAAAACATTAGAAGAAAATTATATCTTGTCTGGAAATCAAACCAAACACCACCTATACAGGATGCACACACATTCAGACTACATGCCGCAGCAGCTGATGCAAGATAACAAATCGTTTATGACATACTATTTTAGCTGATTTCTCTCCTGCTCCTGCTCTCCCCCCTTCTTCCCTCCAACACACTCTCTCACACTATATTTCCTTTTGTCCTAAGAAGTTACATAACTATTTTTTTATCTGTAAAATGTGCATACAACTTTTCTCACAATACAGTAGGTGTCGTAAGTAGGAGGTGCCAAGGTACTGATTTTGAAATTTGTAACTTTTTGCAGCCCCGTGTTTAAAGAAGGAGGCACTATGGAGCCATGAAATATTGAGGTTATACTTATGTCATTCTTTTTGTGAGAAAAAAATTCTTAAGAACTTTCTACGGGGTTCGAGGGTCAAAATCCACAACTACGCCTTCAGGAGAAATACGGACCTCGGACTTGGCTTCAAACCTTTTATGAGAATAAAGAAGCTAACAGAAGTTCCACCCGTGAGTACTAAGACGTAATTATCATTATTTGATAGAATTAAAATTTGATAAGTAGGTAGATTTAGTTCTGAACGTAATAAAAACTGGTATCGAGTTTGATGAAAATTGGTCAAGTGGTTTAGCCATAGGGAAGACGAAAGTTCCACAAATGGGGATTAAAATGTATCATTTTACAATTGAAATTTGGTACATGAGTAGCTCTGAACATACTAAATGCCTACACGATTTCTATGAAAATCAATACAGAAAAGCTGAAATTTTTAGTACAAAATCAAAACTATTCATCTAGAAAGATGTGTAAATTGATGTAAGAAGAGATGTAAAATCATACGTAAAAATACCTAGATGTAAAACGATTTGTAAAAGAGATATGAAAAGAGATGTTGACAAAAACATGTTTATAAAAATTAATGTAGTTGATTCAAAATGAAATGTGAAATAAGGTTTAAGGAGAGATCTGAAAAGAATCGTTTTTGATGATTTTTGAAAACCTGCTTTTCTAGCGTAGCTCTCAGCGCTAAAGTTTTTTCAAGTATGTTTTCTTTAGAAAATCTACTTATTACGCTTGGTGCGGTATTAACCCCCAGGATTGGAGTAGGTACGTTTTTTGTTTTATAATCCCAGGAAAACTTTGGCACCAGTAACTCAAATTCATATATAAATATAAATATATTCGTAATGCACAACATCACGCACCATTTAAAAACTCCTTTTGGTGTGTGATGCTTTGCATCAATGTGAAAATTATGCCACTGTCGATGAGTATTGACGCACCATCCACAAGCATTGTAAGATCTTTATTTTTGTAACATAAAATTCGAAATATGCGCTGCGAATTATCAACTGATGAACTACTTCATAATGGGGGGAGGGCAGTGGATACATTACATTTTACTAATCAGAATTGGAGTTGGCCTTTAAATTAATCACTAGTGGTTCACCAGCCTTATCAACATTCAACAATCCATCTATCCAACCCTCAAAAATTCAATTTCAGCTTTATAACTAACAATATTATAATCATAATAATACCTAATACGTTGTACACAGCTTTTCCACTTTGTACTCGTTTATACATCAGTTAACTTTCAATTATTAACTGTTTTACATTTTCCATTTTATAATTTGCCCCCATATTGATCCGACAGTAGCATTTGTTTCGCAATGGTACAATGAAATACTAAAGGTCGAAACTACCAACTAGGATATAAAACTTCTGAAAGGGTCCAAGTTCCTTTCATTTTTTGCTCAATTTCAAAAAGTTGAATTTGTGGTTTTTTACTCTCATCAATAATACATATTTTCATATTTACTCAGAGGAATTGCTATTGATTTGCATGTAATTGTACTAAATACATCTAATTTTTTCATTTAACGTAATATTTCTTATGGTGTGCCATCGACAGTGACATGATTTTCAAGTTGATGCAAATGGAATTTTTGAATGGTGCGTGATGTTGTGCATCACTTTGTATATATGCGTAGGTAGATAGATGATTAAGTCAATTTCTTGTTCCCATGATACAGGTTGATATTTTTGTCCAATAATCACGATATTTGGTACGAACATTTTTACTAAACAAAGAACCAGAATTATTGATTTTGGTGCAGATTGGCCCGACGGTACTTCTGGAACCACTATTTTTGTTTTTATATTGGTCATAAAATGCGGAATATTTGAACAATATGTACGAAATTTGAACACAAATATTCATTATAATTTATTATAGTAAGCTACCAATTTTGGTACGGATGAACCTAAACGGTACTTCCTACGAAGCTTTCTTTTCTTCTTTTTTTTCTAATTTGCATGAAATATTTTTTTTTTTTTCAAAAATTCACTAAATGTTCATGTTTTCTTCTTTTTTTTTTATTTCATAACTTTATTATATTTCTTCGGTTTTATTTAAAATTATATGATTTTTTACCATACTTTGTTATCATAATTAACTTTTCATTTCAAGAAATAATGCGTTTAAATTTCACATTTTCTTTTCTCGAAAACCTACTTTTTCTAACGAGGCTTGCTGCGCTAGAGTTTTTTCTTCTTTTCTTGGAAAACGAAGAGTAGGTAGCTCTCGCTATGGCGTGTGAAACAATTTCAAAAATGTTTCGTCTTAATAATTTATTCCTTTTTCTTCGACTCTTTTTCTTTACATTCACCCATAGAACGTGTGTAGTTGCTGATGCGTATAGGTATGTTTTGAAAATTCTCAAAAACAGTCGATGTATTATGGGGCTTGTTGAATGTCGAACTAGATTTGGCCAAATAAGAATTTTTTGAGAAAAATATTTCATCATCGCTGCGGTATATACGGATTAGAAATTTAAATCCGCTTTCAACAGTGTCGCACGAGGGTTGGGAAATTTGTTCTACATTAAAAGTTCAGCGTGACAGCTTAGACACGTTGCCTGAAGAGTATTTCACGCATTATTTTTGAATAAAAATATCATAATCTTCGGAACTTTTTGGCGATAAACTATATATATATATATATATGGAACAATTTTCACTCATATTTCGAAGAAAATTTTCAACAATAACGAAGTTTTGGGTATATATATTCTCCGACATCACTTTTTTAACTTCAGTTTTCTGGTCATTGATTGTTTTTCCTGCTATTAGTACTGGTTGAAATTCGCATATAAATAAGAGGGCAAATAAGGACGATTTTGGGGGTCTAGACCCCCGTCATCCAAGAAATAAAAAGATTTTACATCTAAACACGGAGTGTTTTGTCAGTTTTACTGATTTGGTGTTGAGGGATTGGGGCCAAAAGAGACTCCGGAGAATATGTGAACCTCCCCTCCTTACAGCGTAGCCATCTACGTCTTTACGTATAAAGAAAACACAAGTTTTTTATGCAAGACAAATTTTTTTTTTGTGTAAGTATTTGCAACGCAAGAAAATTCTGGCTTGAACCTTTAATACGTGGATTCGTACCTCACAATATGATGTTTTTAAAAAGAGTTTCTAAGAAAATCCACTTGTTAATATCGTTCTTATGGAAAAACTTATGGTTGGGACCTAACACGTTTTTCATTTGATGATCCAAGGAAACTTTTGGCACAAAATGTTCAAATTCATAATCATGTATTTATAAGTAAGCGTATGATTATTATTGTAGCGACCGTGAGTACCCGAATTACATCCGCTTATAATGTTGACCCTGTGGCGCCCTGGATAGGGTGGTCCAATTTTACAGGCGAATGTAATATAAGGGACGCCGGTTTGAATCCCATAGCTGGTAGAACCTGTAAGTGGTGACCCCAACGTGATATTGGAAACATAGCGAACAGCGCTATCTCTCTCGGACACGTTGGGAACGGAGTTGTCACACTTCCTTGCCTCCTCCTGATACCTGATGGCAATGGGTGAAGTGGGTATTGGCCTCAAGCCGTGGCAACTGTGCACAAAGTTTAAGGGTCCCTTTACGCATACTCCGCAGCTGCACATTGGCAATCCTGATTCTCGTACCATTGGTACTGGGGAGGTAGTGTAGTGACCATCAGTACTCAAATTATATCCACCTATAACATCGGCCCTGTGGCACCGTGGATACGGTCGTCCAATTTTATAGGCGGATGTAATATTGGAGATGCCGGTTCGAATCCCTGAGTTGGCAGAACCTATAAATATAATATATTTACACAATATAAGTGTGTACCTACAAATCTTGTTAACAATTTAGAGGTCACAGTTTTTGTCCGATAAATATGAAATTTATGGTAGATATTCGCATTGGAGCCATAATTTTGTTACAGATCTGCCAGAAAGTACGTCTGGTAGGTGTGATTATGTTCAATTTTAGGCAGCCTAGTAGCGATAAAATGCGAAATTTTTTTCCCATATTCACATTCGGACAAAACATTAGTAATGGGATACCTAAAAACTAAATTTAATCGGAATCTACTTGATGGTATTTCCGATACATCCGTTTTTGGTCTGATTTTGAAGGTTTAATGGCTTTAAAATGTGTAAAATTGTCAAGGAATTAGTTATAAAATTTAAAATATACACGGTTTCTGTAGGTGCTATTCCAGCATGCTTTCATTTGGTTGCAACTGGCCTTACAATTCATTCCCAGGAGCTATCAGAAGCGATAAATGCTTGTTATCGCGATAAAGGTCTCAATTCCTGTCCGATAGCCGGTACAAATATTACCTCTAATACAAGGATTAGACCAGCTAATTATGGCTTCGATTGGTAAATTTTTCCTTGAATTTTTATAGGTAGTTATTTTATATGATTTTTTAGAATTGGCTTTACTTTTTCCTTGGGATAATAATTGTAAAAGGTCTATTGTTCAAGGATGATCGAGAAAAACCCTCGTTTCAACCTGAACAAAACATAATTACTCCAAAAACTGAAATAACTGTACATGTGTTTAGTTCAAGGAAAATTGAAATTTTATACGATACTAGGAGCCTCATTCTCTAGCCACTTTAAGGCCCAACTCCCATTGATGTTATTTTCTCTCAGCGCGAATAGGCACAGGGATTATTTTTCTTCTTCCATTATTTTTTATCTTATTAATTTTTATATAATGTAATTGTAGGTAGATGCTACCTACACGGGGTTCATGGAACCTAAGAGGGAGACAGTGGTTTACGTGCGGGGCAACCGAATTATTTCTCAGTACCGGTAGCCAGCTGGTTTAAGTGCTTAACCATACACAAAGCGTACTTCCTAACTGGGGCAATTGTCCAAAGGCGATGCGGTACCTTATACGGACCGCAGCACGTATACTGTCAGTATGTAAGTATTACATACTCACTTGCCTCAGGTAAACACAGAAACGCATCGTCTGTATGAGTGCATACAGACGATGTAATTTGTTTTACGTGCAATGCACAATTAGTATGGGTTGCGGACTTTGGTCTGCAACCCGTCTGTCGACGCAGGGCCGAGCCCTGAGGGAGGCAAAGAAGGAAACGTCCCCACAGCCACTCCCCCCTAGTATTTTCGTACGAAAAGACTAAGTCCAGTCATACCCTAAAAGTTGGGGGGACGTTGGACTGAAGATTGTCCGGTGGGATTAGGTCCTCTGTAAGACCTAGCTCCTCCAAAGAGGATATCGCGGCGGGCCTGGCCTAAGGCATGGCCAGTAAAGGTCCCCGTATTATAATTGAGGATCCTCTGCTGGTTATAGTTAGCACGAGATCGTGCTCCTCTCTTTTTATTTTTGTGCGGGATCGCCTGAGTGGAATTTCTGGAATTCATATTTGGGATAGAATTCCTTTGTTGGACAAAAGGCTGGAGTTGGGTTTCCGGTCTATGGACTGTAATTTTTGAGCGAGAAGGTTGAATGCTCCTAGATGGGTCCACGTCCATGGGGGTGTTCATGGATCATGAAGCATCCGAGATCTTGCCGATAGGAAGGTTGCGAGGAAGAGGTTGGGTTATTTCAGCTAAGACTGAACTGACCTCAGGCCTCGAAGTGGAACTCAAAGCGAGATTGCTCGCCGAAGAAGAAAGTTGGGAAAGCATGATGTCATGTTCCCGATTACTCTGTTCTTGCTCTTCTGCGAGGAGGGCTTCCTCATAGTCAAGCAAAGGTTCAGAAGTGGAAGACATTTTTAGGTAAGATGCAAGGTGTCAATTAAGACAATAGAAAATGAGAAAATTTTCAAAAGCAATTTTGGCACAGAAATAGATGTTTGAATTGAACAAATTGTATGAAATTCAGAATGCGATGATGCTCGGAGCGTATTTGACAAACGAATGATTGTGCATCGCTCTTAGCTGTTTCATTTGGTACGAATTTGTCGTCGAGTTTATCATAATTCATCTCAGCATAACAGATTTAGTATTTTCCCACCATTAAGAAATTCCCACGTAGAAGATTCTACGTGCAAAATTCGTTGATTTAAAATACCACGTGCTTTTATGTGGGTCAACGTATTCAAGTGAATGAACTTTTATTCTTTTATATAGGTCAATGCGATAAGGAATGGTGGTGCGATATCCTTATCACAACGTACATTATGGTATGTTCTGCGATAAGGATGTGTGTCATTGCAGTTGCACCATTTCTCATTGTTTGTCAGCTGATTTCTGTTTTTATAAAAAAGCACGTGAATTTATTTTGAATTTCACGATAGATGTTTTATTTTCGAGCTGATTTATTTTCGCATTTTTCTTCTCTTCGTCTAGGTTCGAATCCTGGAGGCAGAAGATTTATTTTTGATTTTTATGACCATTTTTTGATGTTTTAATTTTTGTTTTACCTCCTGCTATGTTTTGATGCAGGAGTTAATGGTGAATAAATTTATTTTGCTTTTTTATAACCATTTATTTTTCTAAGGTTTGGGAATTTGGTGGTTTTCGTATGAGTGAATTTTGTATTTGTGATCATCTTTCGGTTTAGCTCTTTTGGTGTTGAGCTAACCTTTCTGATCTACGACTTGGAATATGATTTCGTTTTTTGTAACTACCTTTAGGCCTGCCTCTTTTATTGAGCTTTATAGGCGCTTTTGGATTGTAGTAATATTTTCGTACATTGTCATCAAATTTGACAACTTTTTTGGATTTGGTTTTTTCAGCCATTTTTTCCAAATTTGGTTAGAGTACATCGCTATGCATTTCTTGCACTATTTCTGGCCGTGTTAGTAGCTTTTGAGTGTCGGTATTTTGTTCGACAATTTCTTGTGGATCTTTGACTATGTTTATGTCAGTATCCATGTCATTTTCCTTGCAATTTTTTATGAAATTGACTTTATCATCTGCTATTAAGAATGCAGGTTTTACACGATCTATTGAGACTTTTTTCTCTTTATCGGCTATGAATAGGGTGAAGGTTTTTTCTGTTCTATCCACTACTTTATAGGGACCGGTGTAGGGTTTCTGCAAAGCCTTTTTCATTCCTTCTTCTTGTAAGAATATGTGCGTGGTTGTCGCTAAGTGTCTCAAGACATAGGTTTTAGGTTTGCCATGAGTTGCAGCTTGTTTTAAAAATTGACTTGCGTCGTCTTTTATATTTTGTACTAATGTTTCGGGGTTAATTTCTTTGGTTTCATAGAAAAAGTCCCCTGGTAAGCGCAATTCCTCACCGAGTGCTAATTGAGCAGCTGAGTGTCCAGTATCTGTTTGCAAGGCTGATTGGAGGCCTAATAAGATGGTTGGTAGCCTATCAATCCATCTTTTAGTGTCGTGTGCCATAATTAAGGCTTTTAGACCCCTATGCCACCTTTCCACTTTCCTATTAGATTGTGGGTGGTAAGTGGTGGTGGACCAGTGTTTAGCACCCAAGGTCTTTTGTAGCTCGTTGAATATTTGGCTTTCAAATTGTCGACCTTGGTCTGTTGTTATGCTTTGGGGCACACCATATCTAGCAATCCACGTTGAATATATTTCTGCAGCCACTGTTGGGGCTGACATTTCCGTAAGTGGAATTGCTTCGGGCCAGCGAGTAGCTCGGTCTATAATGGTCAACAGATACTTGTAGCCACGAGAAGGTGGTAAAGGACCTACTAAGTCTACGTGAATGTGTTTGAATCTGTCAGTATGTCTGAATTTCCCAAGTTTTGATTTCGTGTGTCAGCCAATTTTAGATTTCTGGCAATTTAGAAAAGCACGGGCCCAGATATTGCAATCTTTTTTTATATTGGGCCATACAAATCTCGAGGTCATTAATTTAGTCGTACTCCTAGGTCCAGTGTGCGATAAGTTATGAACACTGTCAAACGCCATTTTCCTATATTTTTGTGGAATGTAGAGTCATTCTTGGCCTTGGGACACATCACATGTTAACATGATTTTTGTGCCAGGGAGTCTTTTTTGTTTCAGTTGTAGACTTGATTTGTCTGAAGATATCAATTTTAATAATTCATCATCCCCTAGCTGTTCAATGGTTATTTCAGCATAGGGCAACTGAGATGGCACTGGGACGGATTCTATTTGGCTCAGAGCATCAGCGGGTGTATTTAATTCCCCTTTTATACACCGGATGTCTGTTGTAAATTGGCCTATGAATTCTAAGTGTCTCATTTGCCTTGGCGATGCATGTTCTACTCTATGCTTGAATGCATGTGTGATAGGTAGGTGGTCTGTATACACAGTAAAAGTTCTACCTTCTACATTATGCCTAAAGTGCCTGATTGCTGCATTTATCGCCAATAGCTCCCTGTCGTATGTACTATAATTTTTCTCAGCCTTAGATAGTTTCCTCGAGAAAATTGCTAAAGGCTGGTTTTGATCATTATCAATTTGGTACAATGTTGCACCAATTGCAAAGTCTGACGCGTCTGTTGTTTTGCATAATGGCAGACTGTTATCTGGGTGAGCTAATAATGTCGCGTAAGCCAGCATATTTTTGACATTGTCAAATGCTAAATTGGCCTCATCTGTCCATATGACAGGAGTTTTGTCGCATTTTTTATTTGTTTTAATCAAATCGAATAATTTGCCTTGTTCAGCCGCTGCGTTTTTTATGCAATGTCGATAGAAATTTGTCATCCCTAAAAATCATCTTAATTCAGCGACTGTTTTTAGTTTAGGGAAGTTTATTATTGGCTCAACCCGGACTTTTGTGGGGCAATTCCAGCAGAAGTAATGTTGTACCCGAGAAAATCAATATTTGGTTTTGCATATTCGCATTTACCAGGATTGATAGCTAAACCGGCAGCGTGCAGATGCTGTAATACGGTTCTCACTTTCTTCTCGTGCACTTCAATGCCTCTACTGGAGCATATGCAGATATCATCTATGTATGAAGAGGCATATGGTATGTCTCTCAATACACCATTTATGAATCGCTGGAATGTCTGTGCAGAATTTCTTAATCCAAATGGCATTCGAAGATATTCGAAGAGGCCGAATGGAGTTATTAGTGCCATTTTTTCAATATGGTTTTTAGCCATAGGTATCTGGTGGAACACCCAATTAATATCAATTTTGGTAAATAGATCTTTTCCTTTCATGTTTATATTAAAATCCATGATATTAGGAACTGGATATCTATCTGGTTTTGTTTGAGCATTTAGGCATCTGTAGTCACCTACTACTCGCCATTTTCCACCTGGCTTAGGGATGATATGAATGGGTGAGCTCCATGAGCTATTTGAGGGTCTACAAACTCCTTCTTTTACCATTCTATCGAATGCGTCCTTAGCCACTTTTAACCTATCTGGAGCTAAGCGTCTTGCTTTTGCTACACAGGGTTGTCCTACAGTTTCTATTATATGAACTGTGTCATGTTTATATGTAGGATTTGGATTAAAAGTTGGTTCGGTGATACCAGGAAAATCTGTCAATATATTGACGAATTTATCATTTGATTGCGGGCACGCATTAATTATATTATTTATTTGATAATTTTTAGTTTTTCCTATTATATGTTCACCGGTTGTGGAATCTATTAATTGTTTATTTTTAAGATCAATCAATAGTCCATAATAGGCTAAGAAATCTGCTCCTAATATAGGGTATTTGACATCAGCTATGGTGAAAGTCAATTTCATTGGTTTGTTAAAACCTATATTTACTTTGCATTTTTTAATTCCATATGCAGAGAAACTGTGGTTATCTACTGCATTTAGTTGGGATTTCGGAGTATTATTCTTTTGCTTAATTTTGGCTGTCAGTAAGCTTATATCTGCGCCTGAGTCAGCAAGAAATTCTCTCCTTTTTGACCTGTCCTGTATGAACAGGTGGCAAGAGTAGTTATCTGAGGGGTTGGTTGCCACTGATACGACCCCTGTCTCTAGTTTGACTGATTGGGAGATTTTTGATGGTCTCTAACCTTATTCAATTCTGAGAGCACAAGTTTCTACGTCCTTTGGGAGAAACTCTGGTAGTTGGATCCATTTTTTGAATGAGTTTTTGGCATTTTCTTCGACCTTCTTTTTGTCGTATTCCGATATTGCCTTGGCTACGATCTCCTTCATATATTGATCAAATGGCCCCTTTTCTATCTGAGCCTGTTTCTCAGCCAGTAACCTACGTTCTTTTTCCTCTGGATTTTCGTTTGAAGTTCCAGGCATTTTAGTTTCGTCGTTTTTCAGCATTATTTTTCGTATTATTTTTCCGTTTCTTAATTTTTGGAAATCCAGCTTAACCGAATTTGTAGCAGGAATTATTGTAGGACTATTTCTTATCTAGCAGATTTTCAATATATGCGTGTTTTACCGAGATTTTGTTGACCCATCCGGTTATGGGCAACGTTTATTTGATACAGGGGGTAAATTTCCCACTCCGTAGTCGACTAATAGTCACCTAAGTCACATCAGCTATTTCTAGCCAATGAAAAAGTTGCGTCCAAGCCGCACTTATCAGCAGAGCGATTTCTCGCTTGTCGAGCGTTTTTACGCCTGAACCACTGTAGCAACGTCGAGGTCACCACTGTGGCTTGTTTTGGTGTAGGTAGATGCTACCTACATGGGGTTCATGGAACCTAAGAGGGAAACAGTGGTTTATGTGCGGGGCAACCGAATTATTTCTCAGTACCGGTAGCCAGCCGGTTTAAGTGCCAAACCATACACAAAGCGTACTTCCTAACTGAGGCAATTGTCCAAAGGCAATGTTGTACCTTATACGGACTGCAGCACGTATACTGTCAGTGAGCATGTAAGTATTACATACTCACTTGCCTCAGGTAAACACAGAAACGCATCGTCTGTATGAGTGCATACAGACGATGTAATTCGTTTTACGTGCAATGCACAATTAGTATGGGTTGCGGACTTTGGTCTGCGACCCGTCTGTCAACGCAGGGCCGAGCCCTGAGGGAGGCAAAGAAGGAAACGTCCCCACAGTAATATTTATTCATTTATATTTTTAAGGAATATACCTTAAAAATTTCAGGTCGCTATGTTCAGTAGTTTTGGCTGGGCATTAAATCAGGGTTTCTCTTTATATATGTTACGAGTAATGATGTGAATTGGACATTTACATGAATGACCAAGTAGACCTAGTCATTCTTATTAATGGCTTCTGGTTGGACAATTACTACCTAGTTTGCTGGAAAACAGTGTATTAAAATTGATTTCATGGAGGGGTTAGATGTGGAGGGATGAAAATTTTTAGTTTCACGACAAAAAAAAGTATTTTTCAATTTAGACTTTATTTGTTTTTTAAATAAATAATATACAAGCCCTGAGGTGCCACTTCGTGGCATTTTGGCTTCTGCCAACCCTGGATTCTTACTAGCAGAGTTAGGTAGTACTGTAGAATTTGTTTTTTCGGCAGAAGCAAGGAAAATTCTTTTTTTTAATGCATGTATGTGATTGTGTGAGTAATGGCGCATACGCAAAGAATATGAAGGAATAATTTTGGTGAAATAATATTGGAAAAATAACATTGGCGAAATAATTTTGACCAATTAATTTTGTCAAATAATTTCGGCTATCTTGTACATTTATCGTATTGATGAAACTGATATCATTGTGTGTATCACCTAAATTTTTGGTTCACAGTTTCGAGAAAACTATAATTGGGATAGGACTGAAATGTTCACAAAAAGTAGTACTTATTAGAACCATATCTGAAAGAAATTTGATGTCTATTGATCCAGTAGTTTCCAAGAGAGCTGGAGAATAAACGATTATTGTAAAAATTGTTTTGCCAAGATTTTGAAGAAACTACAGCTTGTATTGGGTAGAAATTTTAGCGATAGATTTTCCTTACTTTATTGCAAGTCTGCTAGAAGTTAGGTGCTTATTTGTTTGGTAGTTTCCTATAAAACTGGAAAAGTATTTTGGTACATGATTTTGAGAAAACTACACAAAGGAAAGAGCTGAAATTTATGTAAAACCAGGTCTGATAGGAATTTGTTACCTATAGGTTTAAGTCAACTAGATAACTTGAAGTATACATTATTAGAAAGGCTATGTTTACACTGGTATTTTTCGAGTGAAAAGGAGCTCATATCATTGATGAATATAACCCCGTTATAGAGTGAATGCACCTACATGCAAAAACGTGAAGCATGTTTTTACATGGAAGTATATTCAGTTTACAGGCAGAGGTAGAATTTTAACATTTTGTTGCTACCTGATCATTAATTACATAAAATATCTTCCTCAACCAGATTCAAAGGTGAGTTTACATGACTGGGGAATTGCTCACTCTCTGCACTCATTTTGCAAACTCCCTCACATGTAATCGGTCACTTTTCAACCTTGGTTTAGAGTTAATATACTATTTCTTATTTATAGCGCAAAGGGTTACGAGCATCTTTTCTGTGTTGCGTTAATTAAGGTTTTTTTTTTTTAATACCTAACGTAAATTAAAATTGGCCAAGTGGCCGTTTTCTGACCAAGTATTGCTGCATAGAGTTTTTTTTACTTTATCCTGTTATCAAATGCATTATCTTATACCTCCTCGTATCGTGGATGGTTAAGTAAGGTTGGTTTTTTTATATATAGAATAGAATTTAATATAGGGCTATTTTTATTTTTTTTAAAAACTATCCATCTCACCTAACCTCATCCTAAAAAAATTTATTTCAGTCCAATTTTTTTTTTTTAATTGTCAATTCCTAATATGACCCACCAAGTATGATAATGTCAGAGCCAAAGCTAGAATAAAATTTCTGAGTGCTCAAAAACTCGTCATCTTTTCCTCAAATTAAGATAGGTTGAATTATTTTTTTGTTGTTCTCAACAGCACATTTTTTTTTTTTTTTTTCTAAAGAAAGGAGACTTCTGGATTCGGAGTCTTAGGTAAACTATGAACCATCTTAGTTTAGCCTCCAGATAATGCGGATAAACGTCTTCAAAACTAACAACATTTCCCAAAATGAGATGGGTAATAACGTGAATGCCTGCTATGTATGGGCATTCACATCATAGCTCGGGTTCACAGCATTGCCCGTAACATTTATATAAATAGATGAGTTTTTGACTCTAGCCTTTTCTGTGTCTTCCATTTTAATGTTTCAAATTGAATACAATGACGATATTTTACAGTAACCTTTTTTTCCCTGGAAGGGAATTAATGGTTAATACTCAATTAAGGACATAATTCGCCGAAATAAGTTTTTGTGAAGAAAAAAACATAAAAATTCTCAGGAGCCAAAAAGCTGTTATCTTCTTTTTTCACTTGTACCCTTCGGATCAATATATTTCACCACAAACACCCATTAAACGATTCACAAAACTTTCAAACGCAGTTTATGACTTTAATTACACATTTCAACCTGGGTATCTTTTTTCCCAACACTCATTCTATTAAATCAGAAGCACTTTCTCATCAAATCTACGATTACAAATCTGTATTACCGCAAATGACAAAGGAAAAGAAAATTTTCATTTTCCACCAAAAAAAAAAAATGAGGAAAAAGAAGATAAATATAAGTAGATAGGTAACTAGGTACCTAGGTATTCTTTTTTCTAAAGTTTTTTCTAAAAGAAGATAAACAAACTTGAAAAAGCAAAAGCTCCAAAAAAAAAAAGAAAAAAAAGGGGGAAGTAAAAGACTAATCAAGAAAGTAGGTATAGCCCAGTTTCTAGGAAACGTCGACTTCACTACATACAAAATGACGTCTAAGGCAATTCGAAACACGAGAAGTTATTTATTTAAAACGTTCGACTGCCTTTCCCAAACGTAGAAAACAAATCGAGATAAGGAAAGCTCATTGTACGCACTCGTTAATTTTCTCGTAATTATAGTGACTTTAGTTTCACAGACAAAGTGTATACTACGGAAAATAGTAAAACAAACGTTCGCTTGTATATATATAGTTCCGCAAGATGAATTTATGGCTGATTTATTCGTCTCGATGCTGCGAGGGGTGTGCGCTTAACGAAATCTTGTCAGTGCGGCGCTGCGAAACGCGAGTGTTTATTTCTTCTTCAACCCTTAAAATTGATGAAAATACCCTCGGATCGACGACGAGAGATACACGCCGAATAAATTTCGCTCGTAACTTATATTTTATAGGTAGGTATGTGAAAAAAATAAAACGGCGAGTGAGGGCTATACCTTGTTTGGGGTTCTCTCTTCAATCCAGACACGCCACCGCCGCATCAGCTCCAACACCTCTTCGATGTTAATATAATCCCTTTATTTATCTTGAACCGCCATTTAACTGTTTGCTGTCATTCATTTTTCAATTTTTTGTTGGCGTACGCCTGCACATCCTCCTGAGATTAACGCTCGTTTTGGAATCTTTTTTACTTTAAGTACCGGTCGTATAGGCTCTGCGTTTTGCATCAATTTTTTTTTCAGTTTTTGTATCTCTGTCTCGCGCTCTGTCTCTCTCTCTCTCTTTTGCTGAAAATATTGATAAAGTGATGCACAGATATTAATATTTTTAGCTTGTAGACGATGAGAGTATCGGGGTGAGAATAAGGATGACAAGTTAATGGTAGTTTCTGTTACAGTGCTGTTAATTCGAACGTTTTCTAAAATTAGTATTAAGTTTTTCATCAAGTTTGAATGAAAAAAAAAAAATTCGATCCCATCAATACTTTACTAGAAAACCCTGTTTGCCAATTTTCATCTATTATTAAAAAAAAAAAAAAAAAAAAAAAGAACTGAATTTCAAATACTTGAAAAAAATATAGAGAAATATGAGTCAAGGACCTCAGATGACAAATAAAAAGACGTTTAAACTCAGTCAAGCTGTAGAAGTACGCTATATTTCATGTAAAACGAATATAACAATCTGTATGATAGTTTAACAAGCGATACAGAGTTAGACGAAGGTTCCCAATTAGGTACGATTAGATTGAATAAAGTTGAATGAGTGGGAAAGAAAGTGTTACCATGAATGAGAGAGTTTAAGAAAAGATTAAGTGTTGTTCATCAGTGTGGAGAGAAAAGGATTGGTATACCCAACAAAATATCGAAAATAATCGATATGTGCATCGATGGTTATCAATATATGACAAATATATGGACATATCGATATTTCATTGCTGGTTGTTGGGACCACCAATTCTCTTCACTCTCACTCCTACAAAGACTAAACATTAATCACACAATCTGTTTTATACACTTATACTCGCAGCTACCCTGATTCTTGTTCCACCGCTCATTCCTGACATCCTGAGACTTTGTACATATTTGTTTACATACATACTTTTTCATACTCTGTACTTGACTTATTTTCTCTACTGTAATTTTATTACACTCTTCTAAAATGTAACTTCGACAATTATTAATCTTTTATTTCTGTTGTATTTAATCTAACCTGTCTTCCTCAAACTTTATATGGTAGCGTTGCTCAGTACAGATTCTCAAACCCTGAAACATATCGATGCACCATAGGGATTTTCCATTTGGTGCGCCAAAATGTGAATCACTGTGGAAAATACCATTGTCAATTCACATTTCCTTGCAGCAAAAATGCATTTTTTTTAAATTGAAAAATTTGAATAATCTTCAACAAATTAACCTTTAATGTATGAAATAACGACTGGAAAAACAAAAAACAAACAGATATTATCGAATTAAAGGTTCAAACAATTCTCCAATGGCATGAATACAATAGAAATAAATAGTGAAAAAGCAAAAAACAACAAAAAATCAAATTAAGTGTTCAAACAGTCCTCCATTAGCATGCACACAATAATTCAAACGATTATAAAACTCTTCTTGTACATTTCGAAGGTCCCTGTGACTGATATTATTACAGCAAAGCTCAACAGCCTCACGTAAATCAACTTTCTCCAAACTGTAGACTGGGACTTACCAATCTGAGCAGCAATATTTCTTGAGCTTGTAGAAGGATTTGCAGCAACCAGTGCCTCAACTTGAGCCCTTGTAGTGTCTTCTCGAACTTGATATTTCTGTGGCCTTGGTGTTTTAACATTTCCTGTTCTTTCAAACTGTTTCACTATTCTCAATATTGTAATATGATGTGGTATTGGGTAGTTGGGAAAAGCTTCATGAAATAATGCACTCACTTCTCGATAAGTATGCCCCACATAGCTTTTTTTAATTATCCAAATGTTTTCATTTAATGTAAAGGAAGACATTATCTCGCACTATGCATAACACAGACTAGACTAAAATGAGCAGATAAACTTGGTCAAACCATATCAACCTCTCATAATCTGTAATACATGCCGATAAGGAAATACAATTTCTCCTTTGTTACAAAGAAATTCGAATCGACAATGGTATTTTCCAGTGATTCACATTTCGAGGCACCAAATGGAAAATTCATATGGCGCGTCAAAATGGGAGTCACCTGGTATACATACATATAATATATATATATATATATATATATGTAAGAATATGTATTCACATTCTTAAAATAACCACAGTTTCTGTCTGTGTTTCGCACTCGCTGATATAGTGAGTTGCAGCGATGTCTCATATATATATTAGATTTGTATTATATTCATCTATTGATGGATTTTAAGTATGGAAAGATGAAAGATGTGTCTACATGATTCTTCATTATTTTCTAAAGAGCTTACAAATCCATCAATAGATGCCAAGCTAGTGGGATGATCTTGAGGAAGACGGAATGCTAATTAGTAAACGATCAGCTCAGTTCTTTCCCTAGTGCGGCTCCCCCTCGAAGAATGGGGATGTAAGAATATGTATTCACATTCTTAAAATAACCACAGTTTCTGTCTGTGTTTCGCACTCGCTGATATAGTGAGTTGCAGAGATGTCTCATATATATATTAGATTTGTATTATATTCATCTATTGATGGATTTTAAGTATGGAAAGATGAAAGATGTGTCTACATGATTCTTCATTATTTTCTAAAGAGCTTACATATATATATACATTTGAATTTGAGTTATTAAAGGACCAAAATTTTCCTTGAATTATGAAACGAAAAACATATCTACCTCCACCCCCAAGTCGTTTCATGACACCAAGGTTAATAAGTAGATTTTCAATAAAAAACTTACTTAAAAAGGAAAAATTACCAATATCTGCTGACTGTCTACCACTATTGGCTCATAAGTATTAAGAAAATGAATTTGAAAAAACCATTTCCCCCAAAAAATATCTCAACTATAATGTTTTTTTCTTTATTGACTTTTACTCGTCCCATAGCTTATGGAGGATAGACTAGTAGGACGCAATAATGACCCTCAAGCTGAACCTAACTTTTCAGCTGCACGTTTGAAAATTTTCTGTGAGAATTCATCGAATTTTAAACATTGAAACAACCAACACGACTTTTTCCCACGGTATTACACCATTAAATAGGTTATAACGAATAATGGGGGATTAAAATTTAAAATATTCCAATCGTTGTAAACGACGCACAACTGCGAAACCCGATTCGGTCTTATTCCTCTTTTATAATAAAGGTCTTTCGACGAGATAAAGACAGTGCGATTTGCAAAATTTCATCGACAGAAATACGACCGCAAATATATATAAAACCTAATTTACTACGACAGAATTATTTAGTTTTTAATCGAAAATTCAACTCGTTTTCGATAATTACCTATACCAATGGTACGGAGAAGACTGATTAAAAACCATCTCGGCGAAAAAGTTGTTTATAGCCGTTGAGGGCATTTTGAAAATTACCGTATAACGTTCTAAACGTGACATTTATGCGGAAAGTTTTCTGCAAGTATGGTTTTTTGTTTTTTTTTTTTACAATGACGTTAACTTAAAAACGTAATTAATAACGATGTTTTTCATTAATCTAATTACACGTTTGAAAAATTACGATTAAATGGCGAGATTCAAAATTTATGTCTTGCCCTCGATTTAGTCGGAAATTTTCGCCCGCTAGTTTTATGCAAAATTTCATTAAAATCTTCGTTCGCTTATTCGTACGTATTCAAGAAAATATGGACGCCATTCCAGATATGTTGCTCATATATATGATTATAAAGGGTTATATTTGTTGCTTTTAGAGGCTGTAATGTCGGTCTAAGTTGAGAAAATAATAAATGCGAGCTGAATTTTTACCATTATTTTTCAAGCTTTCTAACAAAAATTAACTTCTTAGACCCGAAACGGGTAGTTCACCTATGTAGATTAAAATATTTGATGATTCTCTTGTAACGAAATAACCATACAACTACATTATTATATTTTTCAAAATGGACTCGTTTCGATATACTCGTAGAAGTCCATATTTCTGTTAGACTCAACTGAACTCGTAATTAGCAGAATTTGAAAATTAATTACAATTTATAATATCGAAAGGAAATTCAGGACTATGAAAATATTAATTAAGGTCCATTAAAGTCGTCGTACACAATTAAATTCCATAGAATCTCATCGAGGCCGATTTTAAGGTGGGGGATTTTGAATATAGTCCCCTCCAGCACAGAAAAAAAGGTCAATTTAAAACATTATTATTTGGTTTTTCAAATTTTTCATCAATAAAAAGTGTAAAAAAAGTGTTGACCCTTCCCAGAAAAATTCATGAATATTATAAAATGTGGTTCAGCCCCCAATAGCATATTCAGGTTGGTCTTTGGTTTAGTCCTTACTAGTAATTTTATTTCATCATCATCACTCATCATCACTTAATGTGAACTTAACTTCTAACTAAACATGCTTACTCCTGATCCTAGGAAGAGGGCTAATATATTCTAATAGCAGTTTCCTAGAGGAATTTACACCTTCTAACAGCACCACACTAGGTTTTAAATTCAAACCATTTCCTAATATACTTTTGTAACAACTGTTTATATACCAATATGTCAGGAAACACAGGCCCACTGGTCATGCATTAAAACTTTTTTAGGTGAAACTTGAACATGTAAATAAATATCAAACATAACCTAGGTCAGCTGTGTTGTAAAATTCTGCAAAACATTGCTGCCATTTAAATTCAGTTCTCAAAATTCTCATTCACTGATACACAACTCTGTCTGATAGCATTCAATTTAATCATTAATTATCTACATAAAATTCTAAATTTCCCATATTGATAAATCAAAGTTATAGTTAGTTATAGAATTTTTTCATACCTATTTAAAATATTATTTTTCACTAGTATTAATCTACTGATGCGAATATTTGAAAAAATAGTACTCCTGGAAATAATAATAATAATAATAATAATAATAATAATAATAATAATAATAAATGCTGAAAATTCTATTTTTGGTCAACCAATTACGTGGTTGAGTCTGTTATGCCATACTCAGACACATTGTTTGTGCAAGACAACTTCACACCCAACTACCCATCTGTACAAAATTTATAATTAAAAAAAACAATAGGGTTTGAGAGAGAAATAATATTGAGAAAATCGAGATTCGAAGAAATAAATTTTTGAAACAAAAAAAATGTTAAGAAAATGTTTTGAAGAGAATTAATTGTCTTCTAATGTTTTCAAACTACCTTGAAAAATACTATACTGGCTATAGATTACATAATTAGTTGAACTGGAAGTCTGAAATCTAAATAATGTTTATTTGTTGCTTTTTGGTTTCCTTTGGTCAATTTCATCCTTTTGTGAAGTTATAAGCAATTATTTACAGTTTAATAGAAAGTTTTTATCTTAACAATGAGGCCAGTCAAACAAATGCAAAAAAAAAGGAAGCTTCAGTACCTGCGGAGGTGGACTGAAACATTTAATGAGGTACACATTTTAATGAATACGAAACGTTGCAGCAGCTCCATTAGAAAAAGTGGGTTTTCAAAAGTTATAAAATTAATCACTAAAAAGTTGATAAACCATAATAAAAATATAATAATTGTATTAAATTTTGTAACTGTTGACGTTCGAAATTACACAATTAAAAACAATTATCTCTTTCAAATGGTACACACTGTCAAAGTAAAACTTTAGTCTGATTTTCATTCAATGAATCAACTGGAGTTGAATAGGCCAAGCTCTCGCAATCACGGTGATGTATTTCATGACTGTTTTTTAGTTTATTACAGTACACAAGGAAATTTCACTTCTATAAATTTTTTGGAAATTCCTTCTGACAAATCTACACCTGAATTTCTAGCATGATTCAATAAATTATAGTTGATATTTTTTGCAAATTTATTTGTTATTGGTTCACAATCAAGCATTTTACAGCCAAAATAATGTCAAAAATATCTGCATAGTAAATACCATCCAGTCGATCCGCTTCAAAATCAGTAACATGTCACATTAGATCATAATAAATATTTGTAACAAATTACGTTACATTGATTGAAATTAGGCATTTTATAGCCAAAATAGAAACAAAAATAGTGTTACTGGAAGTACCCTATAGCTGATCCACACCAAAATTTATAGCAATGTTATAATAGATTATAACAAATAGTTTTTCCAAATTTCATAGATATTGGTCAAAAATTATAATTTTTATTACATAAACAAAAAGAAAAATGGAAATACCGGAAGTGCTGTATAGCCAATGTGTAGGTCCTTGGCTTAGTATTAATATTTGTTCCAAATTTCATAAATTGCGACCTGTGACCTGTACCATAGTAACTTAGAAATCAGCTCTTATATGTCTACTTATATGAATAGATATATTATGCTATAGCGGAGACAGAGAGACGAATGAGATAAAGAAATAGTATGGGATGATGTGATTGTATGCATGTGCTATGTTCACACACATAACCACACACTTACTCACACAGACACATTTTTTGGTGTGTAAACATCTTAGTACTCGGTCTACAGTGGGGGTTAAACAAGAATTACAATTGTCAGATTCTCGTAACCAACTCTTACAGTTGTAACACTCATTTGTGTGTGTTATATGACATTTAGGTGTATGGTTGTGTGCATGCATCATGTTGCCCATCCAGACAACCACACTATTATCATGTTTACACATCAATCCTTCTTGAGTATAACCCCAGTAGAACTCACACTTTTTTTTTCTTCTCTCTTCTCTCCTTCGTACCACAATTCACACCAAGATTTATATCAAGATTTTTTCTGGCCATCTTACCTTCCTGTTTTCATTTTTACCCCCACAGTGGAAATAAAAATGTATTCCACTTTGAAAGTGACATAGGTGCCTAAGTTATAACTTAGGAGAGTGTCCTCGGAGTGAAGAGGTTTAAATGATGAAGGTTCCTCACAAATAACGAAAATATTTTACTTCATTTCAATGATATTAGGTAGAAATCTAAAAATTGTGTCAAAATGGAGGTCAATCTGTACATTTATGTCATGCATAACTTTGAATCTTAATTTCACCTCAGAATAATCAACTGTACGTGTGTAGTATTATTCTATACATACTACAGTCTCAAGTTATGATGTTTTAAAAGAACAAGTGTGGAAACCAGATGAGTCATTTTTCAAAAAAATGATAAGTTTACTCAATAATAGTCTCACAGTAGCGTCGTAAACATATTCGATCTATGTATGTATTATAGTATGTAGGTATATTTCAATGAGTGTGTCCATAAACAGAAATAAGATTAGAACCCAGCCGACCACTACCTACTATAGCACAAACATCTTATCTTACATTTGAATCATGAAATAAAAGATTTGATTTGTGTTGCAAGAGTAATTCAATACTTTTAAATTACCTCAACAAATAAGATAATTTCTGAATATTATCTTTTATTAATATTTCACTTCAATTATTACAAACACTTTAGAATTATACTTATTACTATTTCTTAATACTAGTGATACCTAATGTCCATAGCAACTAGCATGGACCCTAACGTCTCTACTCGAGTGTAGGTTTTGGAATGACCATGTCTTCGAAATGAAGATATGACATTACTTTCATTTTCTTTATTTCAATCAAAAGATGGCCGACCAAAAAGGTGGCATGATATGGAACATCCGTCAAATATGATGACTCTTCATTGTCAGCATATCTGGTGGTGTCCGTTTGTGAGAAGCTAGGTGAAATATAGACAGCTATTATTCCAAGAATTAGGAATAATAGTCGTCTATAATTTGTTCGACACGTTTTTGTAGATGAACTGAATCGTCTGCAAAAACGGGACGGAACAATTCGTAATTTGAATCATTTTTAAGACAAAAATAGTGATTTATGATTCGAATATAAATTTTTGTGATTTTGCCCAACGTCTTACATCTGGTCGCGATTTTGTAAAATCGATGTTGAAACATCGCTCTATTCCAATTTCACTCGCATGAAAATATTTTACCCTTGCGGGAGTTAATATTTTTATCCCATAAGAAATTACTTACTGCAATAATTCTCCTTCCAATCTTTCGTACACAGATCTGGAAACTCTGCTGGATGACTGAATTTCACTACTGTATTACTGAAAATATTACAAAATACCTTTAATTTATTGTTTTAAAAAATTGAAGAATGCTCATCACCCAACAAACACGAGGAATTAACTTCGATACTTACCATCAGATTTATTCCATTATCACTCGTATTCTTTAACAAAAATTATTTTTTATAATATAGGTACTGCAGCATAATAATAAATTCTAATGAGAAAAAGTAAACGAAAGAAATGAAAGTACCAGTCACTTAACCTCACTTTGAATTCCAAACTACATAACTAATCTCTGCAATTAATTTTAATTACTGAACCGCATTTATAAGAACAGAAAAGAAATAGCAGAAATTATAAGTACTTTCAGCTGAGGGTTTAATTAAACTCTTATTCGAAGGTGTTTTGTTCAAGAATGGCTCGTTGGTGCTCATAGAAAATTGCGTAAAATAATTCAGCTGTCCACAGTAGGTATGTTTAAAAATAGTCGGTCACATTTATCTTCCAAGTACGAGAAGAAGTTGTAGGTACTACATAGAAGTTTCGTTGATATGAAGTATTAAGTGGTGTAAAAACATCAAAATTAAACCAGGGAATACCAAAACAAATTTCCCATTTGTATGCAAGAAAACCGTAAAGTTTTCTTGTACACAAAATTGAGACAATTTTTCTTAATTTTAAAGGTAAAAATAATTTAAGAACGAAAACGGAAAGTTTCGAAAAACAGTAATTTTTTTCAAAATCTCATAATACCTATCCAGGTTACTGATAAAATGAACTTATTCGAAAATGCAACAATAACTGACCATATGTTGCTAAAAGAAGAATGAACAGTTGTGAAAATAAAATAAAAATGAATCACTGGAAAGAGTACAAATTATCTCTTGCACTGCTATAAGCTCTAATCTAAGTAAAAAAGGAAGTATATAACGTAGGCAGTTTAAATCTATTTCAAAATAAAAACTTATTTATTGGTATTTTATTCGTAAAACAGGCACAGTGACATAAGAATTATTGTACAACTTATTTTATATTCGTGAGATTTTCTGGGTTTTCCTCCCCCGCATTGTATATTATGCACCATTTTAGACAGGGAGTACCAAAAAATGTGATTTATTCGTAAAAAAAGTACAAAAAATATGAATGTATTATGAACGCTGTTTCAAGCTAAATTTTACCTAAAATTAAAAAAAAAAAAAAAAAAAACGAAGGTTAGAGTTATAAGAAGGTAAGTATGTTAATTCGAGTAAAATCTATAATTTCATTCTCATTTCACGGCCATAGATAATAAACAGACAGTCCGAAGTTATAAAATTCGTATTGAAGTATCACTTCCCATCAAGCTTTCAATTAAATTCACTGAAAATAATATATGAAACCGTCAAAAACTCTTCAAGGTCTACATTTTCATTTTTCTACAAAATATAAAAGGTATTAAGGAATATCAAATTGTACCCCTCCACTTAAAAAAATAATAATAATTGTGTTTCAGACAAAATTCAAATGTTTTGCTGTTCTATAATTTTCAAACGTGCACGAATAAGTACATTTTGCGACAATTTTTTTTTTCATTCAGGCGAACGGGCACACCCTCCACCTTAAAAATTACGGTCAAACGGTTTGGAAATTTTGTTTGAAAGTATTTCAATAAGGTCCAAGTTATGAGCCCAAGTATACCGCATATTTATCTTCATTATATTACCTACCTATACATAATGAAAAATGGTTTGTGAAAAAGTCATGCAAATTGCATACTTGATTCGCCGCAAATACCATTAGAAAACCAAAATAGAATCTTTTTTATCAAGAAGTGCAAAACGTGCAGGTCTCGTGTTGCAAATTAATTTTATTTTGCCGAAATTACATTTTTATAATTATTTATTTTCCTATTTCCTACAAAATGAGGCCAAAAAAAAAATACGAAATATTATGCTTCAAATTGTAGGTATTCATAGGCATTTCAGAAAACATAATTCTAAGCGTTATACTGTCTTTGTCCAAAATATAACTTTACTAATTCAATTCAAATTCTGTAACGCTTAGAACGTTTCAGTTCTATTGTAGCCATTCGTCGATCAAACTTCTCTTAAGAGTTCAAAATGGACGATCGTAGCACTTCTGTAAAGACAATAAACTTTTTTATGTACTTTGACAAATCCATCTGTATTTCCGAATAGCTAGTAAAGATAAAACCATGCAGATATACGCTGATACAGTAAACGCAGCTGAATTTTATGTAAAAAATTTCATTTAACTTCATGGTCACGTGGTGTTATTATAAAAATTTTATTTTTATTCGAAATTATCCATAAAAACAAATTGTAACTTGACATTCATTTTAAACGAAAGAGAATATTGGTTCGAGTAAACATATTTATATTCAAACGAAAGAAAAAACAATAACGTCAAATATAAAAACGAAAAAATTTCATTACCAAAATGTTTTTAGACAAATGCCTCGAACCATTTTTAAAGACTTTTGAAGGGGTTGAATTGTTGAAATTTTTTTTTTTTAATTTGGTGAAAATAAACTTAGCCTACCTATGTATACTCAATAATGAAATTTTAATAAATTATCCAAGTCCGTCCCCAATGAAACTCGAGCCTTATTTTCTTATTGGACGTGTACTAACTAAATTTCAGATAGTGCCAACTTCTCGCGGAACACCCTGTATATACATATAATTATATATACGTACGGCATATACCCATTTAATTTCAGCGAATAATGCCAAAAATTTTCTTTGGGTCTTGAGACAAAAAACAAACTATACCCTCCCCTCATCATGAGTCTCAATGCTAGATTGATTTTTTGTATACAGATTTTCTTCAAAAATCTGCATAAAAAACATACAAAGTAGGTACTAAAAACGAAATAAGAAATGAAAACCAGCTTTTATACTTTTGCCAACACATTTTACTAGCAGATATAGAATTTATAACTCTTTGTGAAAAATAGTGGCGTATATTTTATGAATTTATTTTTCTGAGAGAAAAATAAAACGAATACAATTCCTTGAAAATGGCATATCCTTAATATTATGAATAGTTCCACCACAATTATTATGATTTATGCTCGGTTTTCTTTCGTAAGTATTTCTAAAATGTATTTATTTTCCATCGTGGGAATAGCAACGATAGGGTGTGTTTTTTTTGTTTTTTTTTTCTAATGAGATTACTCGGTCGCAAATGCGAGAGAGTATTTTGCATGCGAAAATTAATTCAACACCAAACTTCAAAAGACATTAACATTTTCTTTCATGACCACAAATACACGATGAAACAGAGAAGTTAATATTTAGTCGAAAGTTTGTTGGAAAATTTCGCAAACGAAATTGCACATTCTATTCTGATTTTGTGCCAGAGTCGAGAAATTTTGGTATGAATGTATTTCAGGTTTTGAACTTGAAATATTTTGGATTTATTCGAGCAAAGTATTGTTTAGAAAGAAAAAATTGGATAAACGAAGATGGTAAAAAGTGAAGCGGAAAGGCAGTGTGTAGTTTTGACTGTAAAGTTTTGTAGTTTCACCAGAGTACAAAATCAATACTGTAGGCTATAAGATAACACGTGGACAAGAATTTAACAAAATATGATAAATATTTATACCTCTCGTTCGGTTTTCTTCTAACTCACTGAAATTTTTGGTATAAATCGAAATGTGTGTTGTTAATGACAAATGGTTGGTATAATTATCGTTACTATAATTTTGATTATTGTTTAAATACCAGCAGTTACTAGAATTCATCGGTACAATTTATAATGAAGTCCAAAATGTTCGACTTCAACGTCAAATATTTTTTAATTCCACTGAAGGTCACTACTACGAGACGTTTGATGAAACTAGGACATTAACTTGTAAATCATAAAATGACAAAAAGTATTTCGGGGTTACAAAACTATTCAGGTACATATACCCAGATGTACGATAAAGAGTTAAACTGGAGCCAATTTAACTCTGGTTTGAGTTGAACCAAGATTTTTGAAGAAATTTTAGTGTTAAAAAATTTAATTGCAGGATGAGAGTTTTTAACCGACTTTAAAAAAAATATGAGATTATCAATGCGATCAGTATATATATTGTTTTTTTATGTTTGTTCCAGCATAACTTCCCAACCTAGGATACCAATGTTGATGAACTTGTTTTTAAATGATAGAAGATAATTCTCTGGTAGTACGATTAAATTTTTTCATGAATCAACGGGGTAGTTTTGGTATTATCTTTAAATAAAAACTATTTGTTTTAAAGTCATATTGCCAATAACGATAGAAACGAAAACTTACTGAAAAAAATTTTTCTATCAAAACATTTAACCAATTTCAAAAAACAAATGAATAAAAATTCTTTAAAAAGGGAAAAATAATTCTTTTTTAAATTTCTTCAGTAAAATCTACAGGAATTAAAATGAAACGAAAAACCATTGTGGTAAATTAAGCACAAGCCAAAGGTGTGTAATCTAAGTTAGCCAACCTATGTCTTACACGCTATTTGTGAGTTGTGTGGGGTCGAAAATTATCCTCATCACAAACACACTCCTGGAATCGTTTAAATAGGAAGTTTTTGGCCATCCACGACATTCACCAAACTTGGCACTATCAGATTTTCAGCTTCTACCTAACTTGAAGAAACGTTTCGAAAATGATAACGATGTCAAAGAAGCTGTTCATGACTTTTTTTTTAAAATTGGCGGCACCATTTTATGCTATTGGGATACAAAAACTTATTAAGCTGTACCATAAGTGCCTTGATAATGGCGGAAACTATAGAAGTAGGATAAACCTTCTAAATTATAAAATAATATATACTTTATCTGCTTGAACAGTTGCCTACGCTTTTTTTATCAGGAACATCGGACCTTACTTTTCTAACGTCCCTGGTAGATACCTTCACAAAATAAGCTTTATGAAAATAGAAAAAAATAATAATGGAGACAAGATACCAGTAAGAGATAAGTAAAAAAGTAGTATAAAAAGTAAGCCAAACCAAAAACGTACGAGTGCAACTAATTTGAGAAGGCATTTCAAACAGTCAGGTCTGAAAGAGGGGGAAGAAGGATTTCTTCAACAACAAAAAAAAAAAAACAAATACAGAAATATGAGTAGGTTTTCATAAAAGACCTTCTTAAAATGAACACATAATTTTAAAATTTCCGAAGGGCATATACATTTTTTCCCCAGGGCCCAAATTTCCTTACTAAGCCCCTGCCTGCAAACAGTGTCGAAATTCTTATTTTTTGCAATATGTTAAAATTAGTTTTTTTCACACACTTCAAACACAAAAAATGAACGTTTTACCGTTAAAATTGACTTCATGGCGGTGTTAGAGGTGAGAGTAATGAAAGTTTTCTGTTTCATGCCAAAAGAAAACTATAATGACACAGTTTCCCCATTTTGATCTAATTTTTCTCTCTAAATGTTTGGTTTACGGTTCTGAATAAACTACAAAAGGGATAAAGGTGAAATTTTCAAGACAGTTTTTTTTTATACAGGACCAAATCTGAAAGAAATTTGGTGCCTATTGGTTCGATAATTCCGGTAAAACTGGAGAACAAAAACTTCATTGAAAAACAGTTTTTTCAGAATTTTGAAGAAACTATACCAAATGAATTAAGTTGAAATTTTCACAATAGATTTTCCCTATGTTAGTGCAATTCTGATAGAGAAGTTTGGTGTTTATTGGTTCGATTGTTTTCGAGAAAACTGGAAAATAAAATATTGCTAGAAAAGTGGTTTTTCTAGAATTTTGAAAAAATTACAAAAGGGATGAGGCTGAAATTCTCACGATAGGTTTTCATTATGTGAGTGCAAGTTTGGTAGAATTTTGGTGCTCATTGGTTTAGTAGTTTCCGAGCAAAATGTAAAACAAGAACAAAAAGTTGTTGAAAAAAAAACCGGTCGCCTGTATTGCTTGAAGTATATTTTTTTTGTTTAAGACGCAAGGGGTTCGAACGTCTCTTCTTCATTGCATTAATTCAGATTAATTTTTTTAAATTTTTTCGATTTAAAAATTTTTTAATATTGCCAATGAAAATTGGGAAACGTGTTTTCGAGCGAAGTATCACTGCACTATATACATACAACATTTTTATAAAGAGGCAAATTTGCCAAAAAGTAAGAATTAGCGCATGTGATTGTTGCGGAAGATATTCTTACATTTAGAATATTCCAACAAATTATGAGATAAAATTTTCTTGTCTTATCTCTTTATTAATTCAAATTAAATTATTACATTACGTTTTATTACCACTATGCTTATTTAACTTATACAATATTTGAAACCTGGTATGTCCATAAACAACTAGTATAGACCTTAACTTGATTGTTTAAATGGTGACCCAAGAATGAATTTGTCTTCAAAAGAAGAGAATACAGTGTCCGTAATTTTACTGTTCAAAATGGCCGACCTAAAATAGGTGGCGTAACTTCGGAACATCCGCTGAATATGATCACTCTTCATTGTCAGCATATTTGGTGGTGTTCATTTGTGTGAAGTAGGTATCATATAGACAGCTATTATTCCAAGAATTAGGAATAATAGTTGTCTATATTTTGTTCGATACGTTTTTGTAGATGAACTGAATCGTCTGCAAAAAGGTGATGGAACAGTGACTATAATGAGTTCATTTAAATTTCACTAACCACTCACGCGCACTTTTCATTTTTCCTGTCTAATGAACTGTTTTTTACTCTTCTTGTACTCGTGCAAAAAAAAATAGGCTTTTGTTTTACTTGTTTTCCTCTTTATACATCTTTTTTTGTTGGTTATCATAAGAAATAGTGTGTGATATAAGAAATGCAAAATAGGTGATTGCTACTAGTGTGAAGGTTGCTACACAAGCCTTTGTATCAGAAATACCCAATTATCGTTTATAATACTGCTCTCGAATTGGCCACCTTAACCTTGTAAACTCTATATCTGACTCAAACATCCTCTCCATCAGACATAATTTATATAAAAGTATTTATAAACCATCATAATTTCCTGTCCTTCGGGGTGTGGCTAGAGGGTAGAGGAGTAGTTTCCCCCTCTAAACTCGGAAGAAAAAATTATTTTTGCGTTTTAACGCGAATATTCAGAACAAAACAATTTCAAGTTATTTTTCTGCTTGATGGTTTTTCTAGAAGTACTCTCTTCGAAATATAATGAGGACCTCTTCTATTCTCTAACTGTCATAATTTTTCAGCTTAAATAAAAATTTTAAATTTCTGCTGCGAAATTATTTTAATATAAAATATTAGGTAGCATATTCACTTAAAACTTTGGCTAGTGTAGATTACCTGAAGAAAAAAAAGTTTGTATGCGAAAAGGTTATTTCTACCATTTGCTAATATCAAAATTGAGTTACGTGTAAGAAAAAAAAAATGACTTCTTATCCCTGGCGAAACTACAAATTGATTTTTTTTTTTTTTAAATTAATTCAAAAATAGGATACATTTAAACATGCTCTTTAATGTTGTTTAATAAATATAATATTGCTAAAAACTATTCACCCGAGGATAACTTACGCGCCTTATTTATATCATTCGATAGGAGGTTCTTTTTTCTAAAAATAATTATTTTGTATAAGTACCTATTTTAGAGAACAAAACCTAAAGCGCCGCTTCGCGCACTTTGGCTCGTACCAACCTGGCAACACTGATCAATTCGTTATTAGGATGGAAACAACGCAACATTTGTAGTTGGCGTATGCGCCTTGAATTTTGTCCGAATAATTTTCGTAGAATTTTGTTTTAATAATTTATCGTCCTTTTTTATCTTAAAAAATAGGATTCTACGTTTATTATAATGATGTATATGAATATTTTTACTTTAATGTAAGCATTGTTCAAGTAAATATTTAGAAAAAAGTGTCTATAAATTTTTCGTGCCATAGTTGATCAGTTTTTCTATTAAGTAATTAAAATAAATATTTGGACGTGTATCTTCGTTTAAAATGAAAATTACTTAAAGTAAGTTCACACTTGTCGCCTATAACAACCAAAATAATAAGGCATTTTTCCGCAGGCGCCTCTGTAGTTTTGCGCGAAAATTTATCGAAAATGAAAATTTTTTCGCATCTTTCAAACGTATTTTTTGGAAAATTGAAAGTTTAAAAGGTAGTACTTATTACGGTACCTACGTAAACTAAAAGTTAATTAACCCCTGGGCGTATCTTTTTCACGTTCAAGACACTCTTGACAGGCTCCTTTTTACACCGATGTTAGACTGCCTGCTACTCGCAAATGTGTTTTTAATGAGTTATTATCTCGAATTTGCGACCTTCTTTTTAATGAATTTTGTTTTATCCACGCTGCCACGGGTTATAAATATCGAATTTAAACTTCTTTCTATTTTTTTCTTTCAAATTAAAACAAATTGGATGGGTATCTAAAAACAAAAATAAATGTAGAGTCAAGACACCATACATTACAAGCGACGTGACAATAAAAAAATAGAATTTGTATACTGAATTATGTTTGGTTTCTTTGTCATTTTTTGTAATGTTTTTTTAGGTAGATTTCATAGAATCGTAAATTTTGTTGGTTTTCAGTCATTTATCGAATAAACGATTTTCCCTGAAAGCGACCAAGTTAAAATCGATTATCAGTCAATATCTGTAACATTAAATTTACATTAATTCCCGAGTTAATAGAGAAAAGTTGACAAATGCAAATATTTCACCAAATTATACGATTTGACTGATATTATTCAGTCATTTACATAAATAATTCATGAAATTGACTTGTGTAGATTTTAGGTATAAGTAGTGGGAGGTAGGGTGACATGGATTTTCCTTTTAAAAAAAAAATTTTCATTTTGCCTTAAAAGGTCTGGGGGAAGTTCAAAATTTTATGAATAATTATATTTTCCATAGTTAACGTTATTGACTAAACGCATTTATATAAATGCCTAAGGTGTGTTATATGCGTTATTTTTGTTTTTCGCTTGATATTTACGAAAATGACTAAAACTTTTCGGTCATTATCGATAATCTCTTAATTATTTTCATTCAAAAATAAAAATATGCAATTGCAAGTTATTCTCATTTTTGCCTAATTATTTTTGTGAATTCGGCCATTTTCAATATTGACTGATTCAAGCTTTCGCTGGAGTCATTTGTGTGAATAAATAAACAAAAACTATCAAAAACGTTAATTTCATAATAATTCTCAAACTCCTGAAAACATATAAATTTTTACCGAATTTGTGTAGGCATTTACACGAAATCCTTGTGAATGAAGAACATAGTTTATTTGCGAAATTTTTCCCTTTTACCAAGTAAAACTAGAATTTGGTCATTTCTAGTTCTGACGTGGCTAAACTAGAATCGGAAAATGACGTTTCACCAATCTAGTACTGACTAGTCAAAACTACAGAGTATTAAATAGAGGACGCGCATTCATCTAAACACTGCAACAATAAATGGCACCACTTTCGAAGCTATTTTTCCTCACTTCCTGGGTACCGAATTCAAATTTCCTTACCCATCATTCGGGCTCATGGGAAATAACTATTAGATTTTTCTTTCAAATAATTTAATTAAATAAATGAATGTTCAATCACAGAGCCAAACAGATCAGTGAATCTGACAGACTCATATTTTCAGTACAAGTTCTTAGCTTAAATTGAAAAACAGAATCATTTTTCCCAGTAAATTATTATGAAAATATTTATATTCTATTCAGATTTTCACTACCTGAGTAATCCTTGCTAAATTTTAGGATTTTATTCTTGTGAATTTTTCGAATCTGCAGGTAATGAAAATATTGAATTCTTTTTGGAATAAAAGTACGTTTTTCCAAAAAAAAAATTTGTTTCTTTAGAACTACAGTGCTCTGAAAATAATTTTAACCCACCTGAAAATTTTTGTTTGTGAATCTTTCTCATGCTGGATAAAAATTCTTCGAAACAAACATAGTGAAAGTCCTTGGCTAAAATGACAGTAAAATTCTCCAGAAAAATTTTTTCATTTTACTGTTATCTCTCTCTGGTATATACAAAATTTATTCAGTTCCACTACTGATCAACTTACTGTCCCATCAAATCAATTAAATGGTCAATTGATTCTTGTCAATATTGTGAATGTTTAATTGGATTTTAAAGTAAATAGATGGCGTCGCTATCGATCGCTAAGAAAAAAAAAATGAGAGTGAAAAAACAACCAAAAAATTTATCAAAGCACGTCCAAAATCAATAAGGAGTCAATCAGCTGTAGGAATAATAAGAATTGATCCCTCTTATTTGATTTCACTAAAAATCTTGCCAGTTGTCAGCTACTTTGCTTAAAAATCCCGATGGGTCCAGTTGCAGTTCCAAGAGGCTTCATTCAATCCTATGGAAATTGTTACATCGATAGAAAATATTGAAATAATTTAATTTTTTTTAAATTTACATTTATCTGGTATTCAAGGTACGTGTCCTTTTTATCAAAATAATGGTGAATAAAATTATTTTAATTACTTTTGGGTTAAGTGTGATTTTGTAAATATGTGCTAATTTTTCCCTAATTAGGTTGGAATAATGAAAAGGGGAGTTGAATCAATAGGATGATGTGAAGGTTAAGGGTGAAATTAATTTCGTTTTAAAAAGGCGGTTTGAAGAAAACACACGTGATTCAAGATCTGACCTGTGTCCAAAATTTTTGGCTTATCTGGACATGAAATTTATTTTTTGTTTTAAGAAAATTCATGATTAGAGAAAGTTGGTGAGAGTGAAAAATGTGCAATGGCATATCTGCTAATAATTTTGTCTTTGACAGGTACATAATCCCCTTCGCATACCACCCATACCAGATATACAAGATGTTAAGAAACATACAAGGTGTTGAGATGATATGAATTTGGAATGAATATTGTGGCAATATAATAATCCTATTCAGAAGATGCAAAATCAAATAATGAAGAGTTGACTTGATGCCTTAGAGGCGAATTTGCTTGCGAAAAGTTTTTTTCTCTCACTTCGCTCACAAAATTTAGCCTATTGTATCCTTTTAGAGGCTTTTTCACTCTCCTAAAGATTACACCTTCACCGTTTTATAATTTTCTTTCCCATTTTTCATGTGTTTTTGGGCTTATTTTTTCAAACCCGTCCTGAGGGTACGCTCTTGGGTTATTATGCGATATTTTCTATACACGTATGGATGACCAGATGAAAAACCAATTAAAATGACTCTACCATACCTCAATTCAATATTAAATTACACGGGTGGGTATCACATAGTATACGTACTATACAATATACTCCGTAGTAATCTACAT
>WOFM01000451.1:0-123263 GCA_011428145.1 Ericerus pela
GTCTGTGACGCACCACAGTTACCAATCGGTTTCAACGAGTGTCCGAGAGATGGCGTGAATAACCATCCCTCGGATCACGTCGAGGTCACCACTTTAGGTGTTCAGGCGGCACGGGGATTTGACCCCGTACCGGCCAAACACCTAAAACCTCCCTCGTTCACCATCACAAAAGACAGCACCGTACTCACTCGGCCACGGTGCCGGGTGACGGTGAACGAGGAAGTGAGTACTGTTATGTGCCAACGTAGTGTGGCAGCCGCCACATCTACCATTAATTTTTCCCCAAAAATTTCAAAATTCATATACTGTATTACCTTTATCGTATCGAGGGTATCAAAAACTGCAATTATTTCGGCCGCAGTACTTGATGAAGCGTGAATTGTTTGCTTGCAGCAATTCCACTCCACCAGGTCTCCATAGGCGAATAGCATAAATCCAGTTATTGACTTCCCTTTTTTAAGATTCTGTAATTCTATGTTTGTTTCGTCGACTTGGGGTGCGTAAGAGGCATCAATGTACGCTTGTATTCCGTCCCCTTTTGATGTATATATTATACTATATTTTTTGGTTGTATTGACATATCTGAAGATCCTTTTTACATAATTTTTTAAAGTGTCATTCGAATTATTTTGGAAATGCGAGAAAAAATTTACTGGGAACAATATGTCTGGTCTCGTCAGTCTTGCTAAATATAGTAGTCCCCCTATCATCGATCTATATTCCGTATCATCCCTGCCATTTTGTATTTTATCTATTTTTAATCCCGTTTCCATGGGTGTATTTGTGTTTTTAAGTTTTGAAATTCCAAATTTTTTGAGCATTTTATCTATGTGTTTGTATTGTGATATTGTTATAATATTATTTTCTATATTTCTGACTATCTCCAGACCTACAAAAAATCTGGGATTATTAATAATTGTAATTGTAAAATCTTTTTGCAAATCTTCATTTATTTTAGTAATGGATGATTGCGAATTTGATGCTATTAATATGTCATCTACATAACTCAGAAAATATGTTTTATCGTTATCATTTTTCATTATATAAAGGCATCTATCGCTTCTGGTTCTTTCAAATCCCATATCTTTTACTTTTGCATCCAATAAGTCGTACCATGATTTGCTGGATGTTTTTAATCCATAAATTGATTTTTTTAGTTCGAGTACTTGATTTCTATTAATATTTATGCCTTCTGGTCTTTTAACAAAAATTGGTTTTATAATGGGTGAATTTAGGTAGGCAGTCTTTACATCGTATTGTACCATTATTAATTTTTCTTTATTAACTATGGATAATAATAGTCTTATTGTTCCTATAGATGCTACAGGGCCGTGGGTTTCAGCAATACCATATTCTGTTCGATCTTTAAACCCTCGTGCCACAAGTCTAGCCTTGGGTTTTGGATTTCCAAATTCATCAAACTTTATTGTAAAAATCCATCTTGTATCTATTAATTTTTGGCGATCATAGTCTATTATTTTCCATACCTTCAAATCATCGAGGGAATTAAATTCATCATTGATGGCCTTGATCCATTCTTCCCTAAAGGGGTTCGTATCTATATCAGAAAAAGTTTTTGGGATATTATCTTCTATGTATGCTTTATTGTATTTTATATTAATATTCATTATCACAGATTTCACTATTCCCAAATCATAATCATAATCTGCTGACTTTATTGTTAAGGGTTTTTTATTTATTAAAAGTGATTTTATATTTTGACTTTCATCTACTTTGACATCACAGGAAATGTACGATTTTGTATTATAAGTATCTCCAAGACAATACCCTGTATTCGTATAACCCATCATTATGTTTTTTTCTGCCCTGTGCGCCAGTTTGGGGTCAATTTCATCTTTTGATTTTGACTTTGCCTTAGTAGCATTTTGCTTTCTAACTTCCATGGGTGTATGCCTATAAGTGAGTGCACCGAAGACTTTTAAATTTTTTAAGTTTGGTTTCCTTCCATAAAATAATTCATATGGTGTCTTAAACCCTTCATTTGCCTTAGTGGGTGATCTGTTAATCAAATAGGCTGCTGTAACGACAGCATAGGACCAATATTTTATATCGAGATTGGCATCAATTAACATGACCTGTACTCTTCTCATTAAAGTTTGATTTTGCCTTTTGGCAACACCATTTAACTCAGGAGAATATGGCACCACGTAATCCATTGTTATGCCTGTCTCATTACAATAATTTATTATTTTTGTGTCGGTGTATTCCTTTGCATGTCGCATCTTATAGTCCCTATGGGGTATTCAGGAAATTTATTTTTCATAGACATTATAATATTCTTAAATTTGTTTGTTACTTGATTTTTATTAGTTATTGGCATGACAAATGTGTATTTCGAAAAATGGTCTATGAATGTTAAAATATATTTTTGATTAGCCACAGAGGGCGTAAATGGACCCATGATATCTGACGATGCTATTTCTAATTTTCGGGTTGGTTTAGTTCTTATTCCAATATGACCTAGCTTTGAATTATTGGCGATACAACATATCTGACAGTTTACGAAATCTTCATCCCTAAAAATAAGGTTTTCGGGAATGCCAATTGCTAAATTTTTTAATTTTTGTAAATATCTGGCATTTAAATTTCCTAATCTCCTATGTATTATTAACTTTTTATTTGTATTATTATTTGTTTGTGGTTTATTAGTGTTATTATTATTTTCATTGTTTTCAATGACTATTTCCTTTCACCCCCCTGAGATGATTCAGTATTATTATCTTCTTCAAGAATTTCCAGTTCCACTGTAAAATCATCCCACTCATCATTCATATCTTGGGTGACTGGGGCACATATTATATTTTTTTCAATATTATTATTATCTATTTTTTTTTTGTTCTCTACATTATAATATATGTAAAATATTCCCTCTTCTTTTTTCGTGGTTATGATAATTTTTGCAGTTTCTATAAAATAGATATTCGCAATTTCTTTTTGTTGATCAATATTAATTATTCCAGTATTTGTTATTTTAATAGCTGAAATAATGTCTAAATTTAGATCCGGCACATAATGAACGTCATTTAATTCTATCAATGATTGAACTTTACTGGAATTTTTGACTTTGATCACCATTCTACCAGTATGCGTGGCATATAAAAATGTATTTTTTCCTGCACATTGCAATTTAATTGGGGTTACGAATTTCTTAACATCTATTAATTTATTAAGATTGGATGTTAAATGCACCTCTGCAGCTCCATCTAGAATTGCTCTATAATTTAATGTTTCGTAATTTTCATCATTATTATGTTTATTGTTGTTAACTAATTCATTCAGTAACCACTCATTATTATTATTAAATTTTTTTACCATGCAGAACATTTTCACCTGTTGCTCTGAACTATCTTTCTTATTATTATTTGAGGGATTTGTATTTGTCTTTGGTGGGTAATTTCCTTGACTATTATTTGTATTATCATTATTATTATTCGTTTGAGAATTATTATTGGTGCAATTTTGTGCTATGTGACCGAATTGACCACACCTGTAACATTTCGGATTATTTTGACTATTATTTCTACCATTTCCCCTATAATTATTTCCTCTGTAATTGGGGTTTCCTCTATAACTGTTTCCCCTGTAATTACCATTATTGTTATTATTATTAGTAGTACCATTATTTTGGTTCTGGTCTGTTCCATTACCATTAGTGTTTCCATTCTGGCCATTATTATTGAAATTATTTCTATCACCATTTTTAAAGTTATTATAATTATTATTATTTCCTCTGTAATTGTTCCTACCTCTATAATTACTATACCTTCCTCTGTAGTTATATCTATTATTATTACCATTAATTCCATTATTTCTATAATTATTATTTGATTGATTGTTATTATTCTGTTTTTTTAAGGTCTGATCCCTAAATTTTTGGTCAGAATCCTCTCTCAGTATCCTTTTAAAGTTGTCTAAATTTTTTTCATTGGGAGGTAAATTTTCATATTGCATTTTTGCAATTGCCTGCTCGTAACATAGTGCTAATTGCAAATTTTCTAACTCTTCTGTTTCTTTAACCTCTTTCCCACTATCTCTCACGTCTGTTACCAGTTCATCCCATTTCTTTAAAAAACCTTTCATGTTTCCACCTGGTTGAAACCTGAATTCTAACCATTTTGATTTCACCATATTGGCTGTGACCGAAGTTTTCGTGCCATAAATATTATCCAATTTTTTGAGCATTAATATTGCTGTATTACAATCCCTTATTTGTTTTGTTATTTCATTCGATACTCTTTCTAATACAAATGCTTTTGCATTATCTTGCATTTTGCAATAGTTCAACATATCCCTGTCTGGTCGAAAATTAAGATCATCTATATTATTTATATATTGCTGTAAAAACTCGTGTTCCCCAAAAATATCATAATAACCATCTCCCCTGATGGCCGAAATAATCTTCCTTCGCCAATCTAAGTAATATTTTCCATTAAATACCTTTCCCAGGGGTGCCTGTATAGGTTTAATTTCACTTGGGGATGCCATTTTTTCTTCCGTTTTACGAAATCCTAATAAATTATTTTCTTTATTAATAATTGGTGTGTATTTTTTATTCTTGATTGACCCTTTTTCAATTTCTTTGATTAAATCTTCTTTTTCGTGATTTCCTTTCTTATCCAGTTTTTATAATTTATTCAATTAAAGAATCTGTTCATAAATTTCTCCTTCGATTTTGCAGAACTATAAATTCTGTTCGAAAAATAATTTTCTGAAGATTCTGAAATTACAATATATTTTAAACTACTAATTTCCTCAATTCTCCCAGATATATCTATCACAAAAGACTCTAATATTATTTCACCTGTAAAGTATTTAACGTAGGGTAAATTATAAATTTCTATTTTTAGGTCAACAACTTTTTCTCCTTCAAACTTTTTTATTAATTTTTCTAAATCTTCCTTTTTTATGTTATATTCACCAATTTTACTTTCAGATAAATTTATTATTTGGGACATATAACTTTTAATTAAATTTTATAATCTCAGTCTCACTTCAAATACAATTACAAAATACGAAAAAAAATTAATTTCAACAAATATTACCTTTACAATGATTTTACTTTATAATTCCTACTGCGCTGACGAACGATTTATGTTTTTTTGTTTCTCTGCTGTTCACCTCCGTACTTCCTGCCTGAATTTTGATCTAGGTTGGCCGAAAAATTGGGTCTTCGATTGTTGGATCTACGATGAGTCCTCGATGACAGGAGCAGGTTTCCTTTGGCTGTTCTCACGATCTTTTTGGCAGTCCCTCTGGATTTGACGTTCGATGACTTCCAGTATTGGCCGTTATTAAGTCTGGAACTTCAGCTTTTACTTTCTCAATTTAATTTTGAATTTTCAAAATAAATTAAAGTTCGAGTTAATTCTCGAAAAACACGATACTGTTTCGTGTATTATCCAATAAAAAACATAAAAAATTTTCCGCACAGTAGTAAATTAAATTTCAAAAAAAAAAAAACTATTTCATCGATTTGAATTTTCTAAGTCTCTCCTCAAAGTTCTACCGCAGCGATGGCTACCATGATGTGAGGTATGCAGAACGAGGATCGAAAGAACTTGAGACTTTTAACTTATTCGACTCTTTATTAGCGACTAAAATATGTTTCACAAACGAAATATGAAATGGCGAAGCAACAGCGATATCCGATTGAAAGTAGAAGGGGAAACACTTCGTGATGAGAGTGTACATATGACATATATATATATATATATATATATATAGTGACATTGATGATGATGGAGAAAGAGAGGAGGTGGGATTTCGGTTACAACAAAAACAAAATTTTTTTAGGAACCAAAGTTACCACAATAATATTCGAATAATACGATCTCAATAATTTTTTTTATCTTGTTTTTTAATTCTACATATTTTATTTTTGTACTTCAAATTTCTTAATAATAATAATTCGTTTACTTTCAGCGTACAACATGATGAAGAATTCGAACGGTAAAATTTCAGGGGGGTGTTGTAACGGAAATCCCACCTCATCTCTTTCTTCATCATCGTCATCACCATAACTACATATATATGTCATATGATCACTCATATAAGAATCGCTTCCCCTACTCTTCTCAAACCGTTAATGCTGTTGCTTCTCCATTTCATATTTCATTTGTAAAATATATTTCACTTCAGTCCGCAATAAAATGTCGTTATAGTAAAAAGTCTCAAGTTCTTTCGATCCTCGTTCTGTACGCCTCACATCAATAAATATAGTTTGTACATCACGAATAATAAAGAGTGCATACTGTTTGAGATGCGTGAGGACAACCTTACATCGGTGGAATTCTAACAATAGCGTATGTTAACACTTAACACAAAGCAAGAAGCAAAGTATGTCAAAATGAACATTTGGTTGCTAATTTAGCGGTATGTCTAACCAGAATAACAAAATCATCTTCCTGCTAGACTGCTATTTAGTCAAGGGTTAGAAAAATATTAATGTTCATTTTGGAAATGTGTGTTCGAATCCGGAGTCGAGCAAATGAATTTTGAAATTTTTTTATCGATGATCAATAAGGTATTTTTTTGGGGCGGGTTTGTTATTATACGTTTATAATGATTAAAAAAAAATACCGAAATAAGTCAAAAAAGCTGTACCTATGTTTTATAAAAAACTAGTGGTCAGTATCAGTGGCTGAAGCTGATTACAATTAATGTGATAACATTTTCATATTATTTGACTTTAATCCAAGATGGATTCTACTCGATTCACCGACCGATTTTCTTCCAGTAAATATTTTAGCTACTTAATATATTGATAAAAATTCGATTTCGATGTTAAATGAGAAATACATGTAAATAAATATCGATCTGGTTTATAAAAATTCGATATATAAAAAAATCTATATTTTTCGATGTTAAATGGAAAATGCATGTAAACCAATATCGATATTTTATCGATGTGTGGAAAAAATAGGAAAATAAAGAAACATCGAATTCGAAAACAGATCCCATATAGAAAATAAAAATGTTATCACATTAAAAAAATTTCGCAGTCCCGGCGCTTCTTTTTCCCTATTTACATGCAAGGAAAAGATGTGTGCAGAACGTACAGGGAGACGAACATTGATCAACAAAGTAAACAAGCTGATCCGAATTCAAGCTAGTATCAATTATTGATGTGAGGCGTACAGAACGAGGATCGAAAGAACTTGAGACTTGTGGTAATATTGAGGTTTATTGCACGAACGAAAAATACATTATTAACAGAATACGAAATGGCGAAGCAACAGCAATGTACGATCGAAAGTAGTAGGGGAAAGCACTTCGTGGTGAGAGTGTACGTATGACATATATATACAGTGATCGTAATGATGATGATGAAGAATGAGTGAGGGTGGGATTTCCGTTACAACACCCCCCTGAAATCTTATCGAATGAGTTCTTCATCATGTTCGACGCTGAAAGTAAAATTATTATTGTTTATATAAAAAATGTTAATATTAAAAATGACATATACGTAATAAAATATTTTCAAAAAAAAAAATGTTGACATCGTATTAATTTAAATATTATGGTAACTCTATGTTTCTAAAAAAAATTTTGGTTTGCTGTGCTTCGAGAATAATAATTCAAAATAAATAAATAAATAAATAAATGGTAAAATACATGCAATAGTAGGTTAATATGTGATGCTGAATAATATATGGCATCGAATAAAAAATATTAATAATTATAAAAATATATAAAAAAAATAAAAATGGTAACATGCAAAAAGTTTTTCGTATACATTGATGACTAATATAAAATATATTCGGAAGTGTGCTCTGAAAATATTCTCGAACATTTACGTCTATATAAGAATTGAAGAAAGGAAAAAAAGAAAAAAAAAATAATCACGATTAAATAAATTGACAAAGGTTTATGAGGCACACGATCGGTTATCAGAAACGTTACGTTTTACAGGTATTATCTGTTGTACATGACATGAAAAGATTATAGAATAATATTCATCGCATCGCTTCTTTATCTTTCGAGTACATCATTGTGTTTGAACTGGCGCTTACAACATTTTATATGATAGAGGAACGTTTTCGACTTATCTTAATTTGCGGTCATGTAATGGGTTTAATCTCTATTGTGTTTATTGTCGTAGAATTACCTTTCATTACTTCGTGTGGGAATATTACGTGTATTTCTCTCACGGTTGTTGAAAAATGTACAGAATTTTTATTATTCGAAATGTAGGGTTTCTACTTGCTTGATTTTCTTGCTTTTTTCTTTGTTAATATTTTCGAGATTTGAAGCATTTATCTATTGCAAGTATTTTCTGGTAAATGGTATTGTTGAGTACTAATTTTGCATTAAATTGAAGGTTATATTTAAGCACTTATTTTCATGTTACGACTTATATTTTGGACTTGGGACGACTTTTATATTATGATGATGAATTCTGAAATATATTATGACTTTGGAATAAACGAATTATTTTTATATTATATTATGTGTAAATATTCGTTTCGTTTAATATTTTGACAACAATATTTTCGAATTTTGATCGATCTAGTGATTTTGTCAAAATGTCTGCTAACTGATTTTCGGAGCTTACAGTTCTAAAGAATATTATTTTTTCTTCAAATGCCTCCAAAATTGAGTAGCATTTGATCATTAGGGCTCTCGATTTTTTCTGACTACCCCCTAAACATATTTTTTGCGTTGAAATGTTATCTTCCATTATATCTACGCTTAATTTCTCACCTAAAATTTCATAATTCATATTTTGTGTGACTTTTATAGTATCTAGTGCATCATAAACTGCGATTATTTCCGCTGCCGTGCTAGATGATGCGTGAATAGTTTGTTTACCACAGTTCCATTCTACTAAATCCCCATAAGAAAATATCATAAATCCTGTTATGGATTTTCCCTTTCCTAAATTATTTATGTCTATATTATTTTCATCTACTTGGGGTGCATACGAGGCATCAATATAGGCCTGTATACCATCCCCTTCTGATTTATATATTATATTGTAATTTTTCGTATTATTAATATATTTGAAAATTCTCTTTGCATAATTTTTTAATGTATTGTTAGAGTTATTTTGGAATCGGGATAGAAAATTACCGGGAATAAAATGTCCGGTCTTGTAAGTCTCGCTAAGTATAGCAATCCACCTATCATTGACCTATATTCGGTGTCATCTATGCCACCTTCAATTTTATCCAATTTTAATCCCGTTTCCATCGGAGTGTTCGTATTTTTCAACTCCGAAATTCCAAATTTTTTCAGCATTTTTTCTATGTGTTTGTATTGGGAGAGTATTATTGTGTTTTGTTCTATATTTCTATTTATTTCTAGTCCCACAAAAAATTTTGGGTTATTTATGATGGTGATCGTAAAATCTTTCTGTAGCTCCTCATTTATTTTTGTAATTGATGACTGCAGGTTCGATGCGATTAATATGTCATCTACGTAGGTTAGAAAATATATTTTTTCATTATTATTAATTAGTGTATATAAGCATCTATCGCTCTTAGTTTTAATAAAGCCCATTTCCCTTATTTTTGCGTCCAACAGATCATACCACGACTTACTAGATGTTTTTAATCCATATATAGATTTTTTTAATTCTAAAACCTGATTTGTGTTGATATTCACACCTTCAGGTTTTCGTACAAATATAGGTTTAATAATTGGTGAATTTAGGTACGCAGTTTTTACATCGTACTGTACCATAATTAATTTTTCTTTATTTATTATAGATAGCAATGATCTTATTGTCCCTATTGATGCTACGGGGCCATGGGTTTCCGCAATATTATATTCGGTTCTATCCTTAAAACCTCTTGCTACAAGCCTTGCCTTGGGTTTTGGATTCCCAAATTCATCAAATTTAATTGTGAATATCCATCTTGTATCTATTAGTTTTTGGCGATCATAGTCGACTATTTCCCACACATTCATATCATCGAGAGAATTAAATTCGTCATTTATTGCTCTGATCCAATCATCTCTAAAAGGGTTTGATTCTATATCAGAATAATTTCTAGGTATATTATCTTCTATATATATTTTATTGTATCTTATATTTATATTCATGATTACAGGATTAATTATTCCCAAATCGTATTCGTAATCTGATGATTTTATTACTAATGGTTTATTATTTATGAGTAATGATTTTATGTTCTGGGTTTCATCCACTTTAACATCACATGAAATATATGATTTTGTGTTGTAGGGGTCTTTAAGACAATATCCCGTATTTGTATAACCCATCATTATATTTTTTTCGGCTCTATGAGCTAGCTTTGGGTCAATTTTATTTTTAGATTTTGCTTTGGCTTTGGTGGCATTTTGCTTTCTGACTTCTACAGGAATATGTCTGTAGGTCAATGCTCCAAAAACTTTTAAATTTTTAAGGTTTGGTTTTATCCCATAGAATAGTTCGTAGGGTGTTTTATATCCTTCGTTTGCCTTTGTGGGGGATCTATTAATTAGATAGGCCGCTGTTACCACAGCATAAGACCAATACTTTATGTCCAGGTTGGCATCAATTAGCATGGCCCGTACTCTCCTCATTAAAGTTTGATTTTGCCTTTCGGCAACACCATTCAATTCCGGAGAATATGGTACCACATAATCCATCGTTATGCCAGCTTCCTTGCAATAATTTAGTATTTTTATATCAGTATATTCTTTGGCGTTATCACACCTAATAGTCCCTATGGGGTATTCTGGGAATTTATTTTTCATGGATAATATAATATTCTTAAATTCATTCGTTACCTGACTTTTGCTAACAATGGGCATCACGAACGTATACTTCGAGAAATGATCTATAAATGTTAGGATATATTTTTGATTTGCTACTGAAGGAGTAAATGGACCCTTAATATCTGAGGATGTTACTTCTAGTTTTCGAGTAGGTTTATTTCTAACACTATTATGACCCAATCTCGAATTATTAGCAATGCAACATATTTGGCAATTTAAGAAATCCTCATCCCTAAAATTTATATTATCTGGAATGCCTACTGCCAAATTTTTAAGTTTTTGTAAATATCTGGCATTCAAATGCCCTAATCTCCTATGTATAATTAATTTTTTATTAATATTATTATTTATTTGTGGATTTTGAGGTATTTCCTCAATTTCATTATTATCTTCTTTTATTTCATCTTTCTCACCCCCCTCAGATGATTCCTCATTATCGTCATCTTCTTGAATTTCTAATTCCACAGTGAAATCATCCCATTCATCATCTATATTCTGAGTGACGGGTGCACATATTATGTTATTATCATTATTATTCATATTATTATTATAGTTTTTATTTTTATTTTCGATATTATAATATACATAAAATATTCCCTCTTCTTTTTTTGCTGTTATTATTATTTCAGCATTTTCAATAAAATATATGTTAGCTATATCCTTTTGTTGATCTATATTGATCATACCAGTGTTCGTAATTTTTATGGCTGAGATGATATCTAAATTTAGATCCGGCACATAATGAACGTCCTTTAACTCTATCAATGATTGAATCTTACTGGAATTCTCGACTTTGATCACCATTCTTCCCGTATGGGTAGCATATAAAAAAGTATTTTTTCCTGCACATTGCAATTTTATTGGAGTCACGAATTTTTTAACATCGACTAATTTATCTAAGTCAGATGTTAAATGCACTTCTGCAGCTCCATCCAAAATTGCTTTATGATTTAATATATCATAATTTTCATTTTTATTATTATTATTATTATTTATTAGCTCGTTCATTAACCATTCATTATTATTTCCATTAAATTTTTTTACCATACAGGACATTTTCACCTGTTGATCCGAATTCTCTTTTTTATTAGAGTTCGGTTGGCTTGTATTAGTTTTAGGGGGATATGTTCCCTGACTATTATTAAAATTATTATTGTTATTATTTTCTTGTGAACCATTACCATTACAATTTTGCGCTATATGGCCAAATTGCCCACATTTGTAACATTTTGGATTATTATTTTGATTACCATTCCTATTATTGCCTCTATAATTATTACCTCTATAATTGTTTCCTCTATAATTTGAGTTACCTCTGTAACCATTTCCTCTGTAATTGCCATTACCGGTATTGCCATTACTATTCGAACTATTATTCTGATTTGGTTCATTATTGACACCATTACCATTGTTATTGAAATTGCCATTATTATTAAAATTGTTTCGATTACTATTAGTGTAACCATTACGACCATTTCCGTTTCCTCTATAATTATTTCTATTTCTATAATTGTTATATCTTCCCCTGTAATTATTCCTATTATAGTTATTATTATTTTTATAATTATTATTAACTTGACTATTATTACTATTTTGTTTCTTTAGAGTTTGATCTCTGAATTTTTGATCAGAGTCCTCCCTTAATATTCTTTTAAAATTGTCTAAGTTTTTCTCGTTTAAGGGTAAATTTTCATACTGGATTTTCGCAATTGCCTGTTCGTAACATAAGGCTAATTGTAGATTTTCTAATTCCTCTGATTCGGTTACTTCTTTACCACTATCTCTCACGTCGGTTACTAATTCATCCCATTTCTTTAAGAAACCTTTCATATTTCCTCCTGGTTGAAATCTAAATTCAGTCCATTTTGCTTTTGCCATATTTGCAGTGACAGAAGTTTTTGTGCCGTAAATATTATCTAATTTTTTTAGCATAAGAATTGCTGTATTGCAATCTCGTATTTGTTTTGTTATTTCATTAGATATTCTTTCTAAAACAAACGCTTTGGCGTTATCCTGCATTTTACAGTAATTTATCATATTTCTATCTGGCCGAAAATTTAAATCATCAATATTGTTTATATATGGCTGTAAAAATTCGTGTTCCCCAAAAATATCATAGTATCCTGCACCTCGGATAGCAGATATGATCATTCTACGCCAATCTAAATAGTATTTCCCATTAAAAACTTTTCCAAGTGGGGCTTGTATGGGTTTAATTTCGTTTGGGGATGCCATTTCTTCTTCTATTTTTTCAAAACCTAACAAATTATTTTCCTTATTACAAATAGGTGCGAATTTTTTATTTTCGATTGATTCTTTTTCTAATTTTTTTATTAAACTTTTCTCTTCACGATTTTCTATTTTATCCAGTTTTTTTAATTTATTCAATTAGAAAAATCTATTCATGAATTTTTCTTTTGATTTTTCTGAACTATAAATTCTATTTGAGAAATAGTTTACTGAGGATTCTGCAATTTTTATATATTTTAGGCTACTAATATTTTCTATTCTTCCTGAAATATCTACTACAAAGGATTCTAATATTATTTCCCCTGTGAAATATGTGACGTAGGGTAAATCGTAAGTTTCTATTTTTATATCGATAACTCTTTCACCTTCAAATTTATTAATTAATTCTTTCAATTCTTCTTCTTTAATATTATATTCACCCAATTTTCCTTCGCACAGACTAATTATTGGGGGCATAAAAATTTAATTATTATTCTACCTAGTTCAAACATACAATTATGTACCACGAAAAATAACCAACTTCAATAAATATTACCTTTACAAAAATAAAATATTTTACTTTACTTCATCTGTTGCGCTGACGAATAATCCCAGTTTTCTGTTCTTTGCTGTTGACCGTTGTACTGGCTGCTTAAATTTTGTTTGGAGTTGTCCGAAAAGTTGGGTCCTCGATTTTGTGGATCTGCGATGAGTCCTCGACGACGGGAGCAGTTTTCCTTGGGCTGTTCACTCGATCTCTTTGCCGGTCCTTCTTGGTTTTAGCGTTCGATGACTTCCAGGTTCGGCCGTTATTAAGTCGGGAACTTCAGCTTCAAATTTACGATTTTATTTTTTGAATTTTCAAAAAATTAAAATTAATTAAATTTCGAGTTTAAATTTCTCGAGAAGAAAAAACAATTAATTCTTCATATATTACACGACAGAAAACATGAAAAGATTTTCGCGCAACAGTAAAATAAATTTAACAGATTATTTCATTTGTTTAAAATTTTTTAAGTCTCTCCTCATAGTTCTACCGCAGCGATGGCTACCATGATGTGAGGCGTACAGAACGAGGATCGAAAGAACTTGAGACTTGTGGTAATATTGAGGTTTATTGCACGAACGAAAAATACATTATTAACAGAATACGAAATGGCGAAGCAACAGCAATGTACGATCGAAAGTAGTAGGGGAAAGCACTTCGTGGTGAGAGTGTACGTATGACATATATATACAGTGATCGTAATGATGATGATGAAGAATGAGTGAAGGTGGGATTTCCGTTACAACAATTATCAAACCAGTTGCTTACCAGCTAAAGAACCAGAAGGCAGCGGAGCAGTAGTAATTTCATAAGTGAGACCAGCTGATCACCTTGCAAAACGAAAACAATAATTGTAGTGAAGTTTTTAAGTGGTTTTACAAATTCGATTAGGACAATACCTATACTGTGAATAATTTTCATGTCGCAACTACGCCCTTAGCGTCGATTAGAGCGTACGTGTTCTTCGAGTCGTAGTTTCTGATGTGCGACTTCTGTGCAACCGTTTAAATATCTAGTAACTATCAACGTATTCCACCTACAACATTCAGGAATTGTGATACAGGTGAATATTAAAATATTTTCTCTTCGATTTAACAATGGATCATTTTACTGACTCCATTAATATCATTTTTCATTTGATTATTCGTGAACGCTGCTATGGCTACAACGATACTGAAAACTAAACAAATTATGTAGTTCTTAATTGCGAGTGTTTGTCATGTTTGAGAATGCAATTAACCAAGTTTGCTTGAATGTATCAAAATTTGTTATTGTTATTCCTGGTTTTCTGCGCAGTGTTTATGATTTACTTTTGTGATAATCGTGATGGAGGGTATGCTATCACTTATTTGTGAAATACTATTGTTTACCTACTCTAACACTATCATTGAACTTGAAATTTATCTTCTTTATTGTCTTATTTTCGGTTGTATTCTTTAAAAGTCAAAAATACGAGAATTATTAGATCTCATTTAAAAACGTTAAAGTCCACGAACATGGTGCTATTCTTTCTTACCATCATTCTCAAATCGTAGTATCGCCCCGAATCAAATTTCATTTAAAGCATCTTCGGTATATCGGTTTCGATATGCTATGATTCCTATAGGTTGGTCAACGGCTTACCCTACTTCACAGCACAAACTTATCAAAACAAGTTCTATTGTTTTCAAAATTACGTCGTAACTGGTAGACACACGACATATTACGTGAATTGAATTCTGTTAGCTAATTTTTAATGTGGAGTTTGAATTAAGTCGACTTGTCCAGAAATATTTGAAATAAATTTATCGTTCCATTTGTGCTTTTGGGTATACCATAAGGAATTTGGGCCGACCATTTGTTGTCAAGTTTGCAGTTCATCATTCCAACTGTTGTAGTATTTTTATCACATTTGTGCCATACAATATTCTTATCAAACCTGTGCCATGATTAATGATTTACTGAATGTTGATGTAATAACCTAATAACTTGATGGTTTCATTTAAACAAGGTCGATATGCGTTACCTAATTTATAGTAATTTCTTGAATTACGTATTGCTTAATTGTTCTACATATTATTTTTGTTGGACAGTGTGAAATTTTCTTTAAAAAACTTCTGTTACCGAATGTATACATTGCATTCTTTATTGAAGAGATGTCGGATTTTTTGTTTCAAAATTTTTCGTAGCCTTCTAAACTTATATACCGTTCTCTTTTATTTGCCTGTTGATAATTTTACCTGAAATTCTTATGAAGTCGTGTAAGCAATTTCAGTCAACCTTTTAAAAGAATGTACCGTGAGTGGTGTAGTTAAATATATTTTCGTACATTTTTTTTCTTCCCTTTTTATTTTCATCATTGTCATTCTCATTATTATTGTTATACATTTGTAAATAATGGGTAACCGGTAACTTTTGCAGAATTTTTGTTGTACTGGCTATACCAAAGACAAGGAAAAATTGGGATGATTTTGGTTCGTTTCTCGTCAGAATTTTTTACTGAGTAGATGAATGTAGGAAAATTGGTAGCTCAATCGCCTCTTATTTTTGAATAATGAAAAGTTTGAAGAAAGTGAAATAACTGTTCAAAGATGCAGGTTATTTCTTTGTAACCATAAGTTTCAGTGCAAGTAGTGGCTAAAAATGAAAACCAAACCAAAAAAGTTTTCTAATAGGTATTTGAAGTTTTTATGCTATACCATTTCTTCCCCCCCACCGGTCGCATTTGATCCAATCTAATTATTTAATATGTCGTTCGTTCGGGTCATGTAAACCCTAATTATTTGAAGATTTTTCATCAGCTAGTTAAGGTAATACATATATATCCATCAGGGAAGAAATTTTTATTTGAATAATCATGAATTCTAATCCTCGTTTAATTAAAGAGTACTTAAATGTGTACATTTTTCAGTTAGTCTGTGTTGAGTGAAATTATCGATTAGTAGTTCACGAATATTTTAAATATTTCAGCAAGAATTATGTAGGGTTTTAGAACGCGTTTGTTTTTTTATGAATCGCGTTTAGTTGATTTCGAATGTCAGGGAAATAAATAAGATTTATATGTGTCGAAAGTTTTACATGAAGTTTAACCCGGCTGAAAACTAATGAAATGATTGGAGGAAATAAATAGAATTCCTGTTATCTAGTACTTATTATTTCAGACTGAAGAACAGTAGTTTAAAAAAAAAAAGTTAGAACTCTTAGCTCGAAGTTTGTAAGCAAATTTAATCTTGAAACCAGACGATTTCGGAAATTGGTTGTTCTAAATATCCGGAAGCGGAAATAGCCTAATTTGTATTAACCTCTAAGTAGCCACAAAATGGAAAGTGATGGTAGATGAATTCATTTCACATACTTAGTTGAACTAATATAAGGACTAAATCTTCAGCCTTTAAAATCCCATCTATATGATGAAATAGGACCCAAAATACGCTAATTTTCAAAATTTGATATGATCAAAAACCTGCATTTCCGGAATCATCAGTGGTTGTCTATGTCTTTTTCTTCGAATATTATGTTTATCTCGTGGGTATGTGACACCGTACATGAAACAAATTAAGTATGACCCAACTCTGTTAAAAAATGTAAGAAAATCTAAAAATAACTTGAACATCCTTTTTGCTTTTACGTAATCTGTCCAGATTGGACAAAATTAATTTCTCACCTTTGTTCCATATCTACATAGACATTAATCACAGTAGAACATACGTACAGATTGGATTTTGGATACAGATATTCCTTTGCCCGGTGTTAATACACATGAGAAACAGTAAAAACAAAAATTTTAAAAATTAATTTTTATGGTTCGAAGAAATTTTAGTGTCAGTCAAAGATCCTCTTTTTTCATTCTTGATGAACAGTCTTGATTGCAATTTTTAACATTGGTATGGGCTGATCCGGAGCCATCTGGTTTGAAAAACCAGGTTTTTTAAAAGAGCTGGTTCCTGAAACTGCTCTGGTTTGATAATGTCAGCTTCCTGCTCCTTTCTACTTCGATGCTTCAAAGACAAAAACAAATTTTTTTCAATTTTTTTTAACACTGGTTTTTGTTATCAGCAGCTAAATTGAGTTCAGTTCTTATCATTCGCTATTGACATACTATACAATCAAAGATAACAAGGTGAATCAAGAGAAAAATGTTTGTTGTGGAGAGATGAAATTTTTTAGCTTAAAATTCTGTGAATATTTCAGCTCAGTTTCTTTGAGATATTACTGATATTCCACCAACTCCTCAAGTAGGTTAAATCCTTCTCATTTCAGTTAACTCAATCGGAGCAGAATTTAATGATATCTCGACAATCGAAGGTGAAATTGAGCTGAAATTTTTCAGAGATATCGAGATTATGTTAACCAAATATTCAGCGACCATTTGGCTTAAAATTGTATCCTTGGTTCTCAAAATACCACTGAAATTCTGCTATTAGATTTAAGTCATATTATTTGCATAGGTATTTCATGTAATAAAAGTTATTGTGAGGAATTACGAAAGAACCGTTAGTTATAGACATCTGAAATTTTCACAGAATCTTCAGCTAATGTTCTATAGTATCTCATAAAAATTTCAGATTTTCACAATTAACAGTTCTCTCATAATTCCTCTCGATAACATTCTCTGCATGGAATGGCAAATGATGGATTTCAACAATATTTTGAAAACAAAACATATGGATTCAGCTAAATTTTCATACAATCATTAGACAGCATTTTACATTACTTGATGTCTCTATTTTCACACAATTTCTCTTGATAACTTTGATTGTATTGAAGGGAATAAGGGATACTGCTTTTTCATAGCATGAATATTAATGACAAATACTGCTTAATCCAACATGGTTAAGGTTAGACTCATTCTTGGTTCAATGGTTTTCATATGAAGTATGATCGGAGCAATTTTGGAGCAGGCAGCAGATTGAAAAAACAGGAACAGGGGAACCAGGTTCTGCAAATGAACGGTTTTGCCTATCATCAAACATTGGAAATGTTTAACCTCCTAGGTACATAATAAAAATATGATGTCATGTGCAACAAAAGTGAAAAATATAAACAAAATTAAAAAACCGAGATAGTTTTGTTAGTATGTGTGTGTACTTGATCATATTTAATATTCAACACGCTAACACAACCTTTGACTATATATAGTCAAAGAACACAACTAACACAAGCAGTGTTACCCTAGTATGAAAAATGAAATGTGTATATTTATTTAAAAAATTAAAATGAAATTGGAAAAAGTGGAAGCAAAAGATTCTGGTTGCAAAAATAGTAATTCACCAAAACCATAATAATTAATGAAAATAGGTATAATAATCTTGTAGTGCGAGTTTTTATCGTTACAGTTGGGTAGGATTTAAAGATTATCCTCTGATAATTAGCGATCATCTATTTTAAAATCTTCCCATTCTCAGAAAATAAATTTAAAATCTTAATCTTTTCTTTTCTTATGGAAAAATACATATATCGTCCTGTTTTCAGCCTGTGATAATATGAGGCGAATTTAGAGCTCCTTGTGGACAGTGTGGGGCCCAGATCTTTTAAAATTAGATCAACAGATTAATAGATCAAAAAATTACGATCTTAGATCCTTAGACCACTTTAAAAAACTATCTAATTTTGATATCTAGATCGCAATTATTCAGATCTTTTAGATCTTTAAATTAGATCGTTTGTAATAACTTCAGTAAGTACTTGAATCAGATTATCAAATCATATAATAATAAAAATAAATTAATAAATGATTCAAACTTATTGTTTTATTTTTAATTTTGTCCTTTTTTCATTTTTCAATTATTACATGATGGAAAGAGATGATAAGGAGGAAATTTGGAAGCAATCTTATTCAGGGAATGATCTAAATCACTTTGATTGATATTTCACACACTGCTTGTGGAATCTCCACTTTGCAGTACAAAAATCAATTCCAATGTATCGTCGACTGTGCAAGAAATGCAAATTGTCAATTTTGGTACCTTCTTGGAGCTTATTAAATTTTTAGCAGAATAAAGTTTTGGACTACTCTCTCCCCTTTTCAGTTGAATTAAATTTCTATGAACAAATTTTTTGTAAGAGTTTCTGTGAGAAATTAGTCAATTTTGCTCCAAAACCAGTCCCTACATCGCCTAATTGAATAATTTATTCTGTTCTTTTTATTTACCTGAAATGCAAAAAATTTTCATTTTTATGCATTGTGACGTCCGAAACCAAACGCACATCCCGAGTATAGGGGTTTGATATCACGATTCGAAGTATATCAGTAAGTCTCGATTAATTGTATAGTCGAGACCACAAGTCAGCTCAAACAGTTAGGTCACCAGCCTACCAGCAAAAGCTCCCAAGGCCTACGAAGTATGTCGGGCAATTTCGAGTAAACAGAATAAATAAGTTGGCCGACCCATTATCACAGTTCATGTTTTTATTACAGTTAAAAAAGGTTGCTTACAATATGGTAAAAGAGTTTCTGGTTGTGCAGGTATCACAAATTGTATTGCCTCGTGGTCATCGATATCCGGTGAACCAACAGATTCCAACCAAGTATATTTGTTGTTCAAATAAAAAAATGGTATAATGGACTGTACAGTTTCTGCTAATGGCGTTCACATTCCTATAGTTTTGGTAAAAACAGCTTGAAAAAAGGTGACTTGCTGTCCAATCAAAAGCTGTAGTATGTTGTGAATAATATTTCGTATTCACGATGAACGGATTTCATCATGTATAAAACGAGACTGACTGTTCACAGTTCAACCAAATTTGTGAACAGTAGAGAGATGAAAGTGTTGGTTCACCAATGACCAAAGTTTGAGAATATAAACGTCACCACATTGTATAATAGTAATCGATTGATGTATTTCATTATCTCGTAGAATGGGAATTTATTTCCATGTGGAATCGATGTATTTTCACTGTAACTTACCGATAGTATAATCTTAAAAGTTATGAGCTGTTCCCTATCGTAAAGTATATTAACAATCATAATTCGGTGGTGACGTGAAGGGAAGGCTATGGGTAATCAGATGGCCCAGTATAACTGATATAAATTACAGTTTTCTAATGACATGCCACATCTAATGACTGTAGAACAAAAGCATTTATTGTGACAGTTTGAAAACGCGTTTAGTTCTTCAATGATTATTTCTTTTAGAGCTTATTTGTGTGCATTTGATGATGAAGGTTATAATGAATATAAAATGAAAACTTATTTTGAAGTGTCAGTTGACAATAACAAGTTTTACCAATGTGAGTCTGTGCACTGTATAAAATTAATTTTCTTTATAAAAAATGTAATTTTTGTTTCTTTGGAAAGAGAAAAGTTGAAATTAAAAAAGTAAATAAATATGATACAATTTATTTTGCATTTGTATTTGGTAAATCTTGTTAAATTTGATTGTTTTTGGGAAAATTTTGTCTCTTTTTAATGTGTGTTTTTTAATAAGTACAGGTGCGAGAGAGATAGCATTAGTCGGATATTTTTCATTTCTCTCTCGCTCCGTTTTATTTTTAGAATAGGGAGATGTTTGTGCGCTATGATTTAGTGATAATTTTGTTGTTCGTTAGACAACGGCAAATTATTAAATTTGATTATTGAACACAGTTTTTGTTGCTGAAGGCGGTGGAAAAATAATTATCAATTATTTTTTTCTCGTCCATTGAGCGTATTATTACGACAACTTAATAAAAGTAGAATTGCTACTTCTAATTCAGAATCTTAATTCTGGATTGGGGTAATTTTTATCAGTCCAAGTTAGTAAATATATTATGAGAAGTCTTAGTTGAAATGTTGTTTCAAGTCTTTTGGACGGTGGGTAAATCATACAGAGTACGGACAGAGTTATTTTCTGGGGAAAATTTGCAAAGTGGAAGCATTTTGCTTTCAGTTTACATTGAACTGTTTCATGTTTTTTGGACCACAAGAAAATAATTTCTCATTTTTTGGGAACCGAGAATTCTCAGGCAAAATTTAATTTTGATAATTAGGCAAATATATGTTTTGAGATGCCCTATCAAATGTTAAAGTTCGGATGACTTTTCAGGAAACACCCTGTATAACTACAGCTTCAAAAGGAATCTGTTTGAGTACTACTATGAGTCCGTCTTAACGGTCAGGATTCGCCTGGGATTTCGTTTTATTTAAACATGGTTAAAGTAAACTTGAAATAAGCAAATGGTGGATTCATTTTGAATATTTCTTCTTCAAAATTTGTCTACTTTATTGAAAAGTTTACATTACTGCCGTTTTTTTTTCTGGTTCCTTCTGCGGTGTGGAAGGTTATATTATTTGTATTTTTTGTACTCTGTGTAACTACTAAGTATAATGAGTATATATACGTTCATTTGTTCACTACTTGACGACTGTATGACTGTATCTGTTTGTGCCGTGGTCAGATATTTGCCATCTTCTTGTTTATTTGGCATTTCTTATTCCCGCATCGCCCACAATTCGCACCGTACACTAGCGCACAAACAGAAGAGAATGTTATTATACGTCGACACTATGGCTATGTATTCGTGGGTATATTAATATTTACGACTCGGAAGTTTACATTCAATAAATTTATCCAACGTATCCAACTTAAGTCTTGACGGTGTTCGTTCGTATTTATGTAAAATGAATCGTTTCGTTCGTTAAAATAACTGGCTTAAAATATTCAAATCATTCGTTTGGCATGCGAATTGTAAACTGCCTAACTGGTATTTGGTTAAAACTTAAAACGTAAATCGAATCGAACGTAGTGTTGGTTTTCAATTCTGTTCAGCAGTTGATTGAGAAAATTGTGTTCGAAGAATACAAAGTTATTGTATTTTGTATTTTGTGTTGTTATTGTTGTTACTTGTTGGTCGTGATATAGTTGTACAGCTTTTTGTATTGACGTAGGTTGCTGAAGTGCTTATTATTCGCACCTTATGTATAGTTCTTTTGTTAAATGCTTTAAAGTTTAGCAATATTAGCATTGTTGAAATAATTTTTTTTTCGACGTATTCTGCTGTTTCGCTGGAATTTTTAGCGTCTATGGAAATATTACTTCTCTGAATTTCGCGTGTGAGTTGTGAAAATACTACGACTGCTTGGTGCTTAATTGTGTTTTTGCTGATTATATGCTCGCGTGGTAAGAATCATTTGCGTTCAGTCAACTTTGTTCTAGTTTGTTTTCTTTTATGAATAAACAGTGGGAGGAATGAAAAAATACTAAATTCAACAAAGATATTGTACGTTTTTGCCTTTTTTTTCTTACCCTCAGACGAAAGTTTGGGGTAGTTGTTTTGGTTCATGTTGAATGATTGGACTTACGTTATCGAGAAACGAGGTTTTACAGTTTTTATACATCATTAGTTGTGTTCGATGCGACAAAAAAGAGGTTCCTACTCATAAAATTTTATTACTGGACCAGCAGAGCAATTCCATTGACGTTCAAAATCTCTTAAATATATGCTGTTTAAGCTAATTTTATCTTAGTATACAGTCATGTGAGAGTGGAACAGCTCGTCTGATCCAGAATTAAAACTTTGGAAGTAGCACTGTTTAGCCATATAGAATACGGCTATTCTTCATTATTCAATCTCTGTTTCTCATTTTAATGGCACATTTAGAATTGAAAAAAAAAAAAAATTGATTGTCCATTAGTCGTCGTGACTCCATTGCGTGCGGTTTGCTTTCTCCTTTCACCGTTTTCTGTCCCTCATATTGGCCGTATTAGTAAGAATTGAATTGTGACCAAGTATATTAAGTAGTATGCCAGATGCCACAGAAAACAGTTAACGTTGAATGTCGATGAAAATTTGTTCTGACAAAAAAATTGTGATTTTACGAATTTTGACGGAAGAGCGTTCTTCGAACTGCTCGTGATGACCGGCTCGTCAAATTCAAAAAAACAATAACAAAACAAAGAATATACTCATATATTTCAACTTTGACTTGAGATCCAGATTTGCTTGTAACAAAAATATTGCTATCAGAGTCGCAGCCAGTGGGGGAAAGGTTTTGGATTTTAACTTTTCCTCTTTCACCAGCTTGAGAATTTATTAATTTCGAAGGTTGAAAAACTAAAAAAACAAAAGTTTTGGTTTTAATTTTTGTTTTAACTCAGTTTCTGTGGTACAGTGTTTTAAATTTTTTTTTTTCAAAAGTAAGTTTTTGTTTTTGTCCAGTTAGCGCTTTCATATTTTTCAGATCACATTTTAGGTATAAAATTTGCCATTAAACTATCATCGAATATTCTGGTCTCCCAGGTTTTCTACTGAGATTTTTCATAATTTTAGTCTGTTCTTCAGCTATACAAATACGTTAGTTGATTCGTGATTCGAAACATTTGTTGAAACGGTCTCAATAGTTTTCAACTTGATTTTTCTATTTATATCCGTATCAAATTAACTTGGCACATTTCTGAATGTTTTGAAACTGTAGTACTGGTTTAATAATTTCGTTTGTTTTTAATTCTACTGGAATTTAGATTGTAATTAATGGTGAAATGAGTAAAAGCAAATTGTTTCTGTTTTGTTTAGTGCCAAAAATAGCGATAAAAACTAGCGCAGCAATATTTTTCTAAAAAACCCAATCTGTCAATTTTTGTCTACAGTTGAAAAAAAAAAAAACGTATAATCTTAATTAATGCAATGCAGAAATGGCGCTGGTACCTCCTTGCACCGGAAATTCGAAAAAGATACTTCAAGCAACACAAGCTGTTGCTTTTCTCCAGAAATTTTTTTTGTTTTACATTTTTCTCGGGTACCAATGAATCAGTAGGCAGACACCTAACTCCTATCAGACTTCGTCCAGAATAAGAACTAAATATCATGAAAATTTCAGCCTTATCCCTTTCTTAATATTCTTAAAACCGCGAAAAAAAATTTTAGGCAATACTTACATACATACATACATATATATATATATATACACACACACACACACACACCATATATACATATCTTATATTAGAGCAATAATCGTATGTTGGTATGTATGTATGTGGATATGTGCGTATGTGTGTATGTAAATGAGTTTTGAAAAACTAGACAGACGATGTTGATGAAAATTAGAGTATAGTGGTATTTTGGTATAAAAAAATGATCTATGTAGGTCTCAACTTTGAGAAAATTAGTTGAACAGATATATGAGCATCTCTGTCTATCCTTCAGCAGCAAGTGATAACATCAAACATTGAAAAATTGATTCACCTTAAAAATAACAAATAAGAAAGGTTTTATTAGTATAATTTGCTAGGCCTAAACTGAGTATGACCATTATGATTTATGACTAATGAAGTATGAGTTGAATATTGCAATCTTAATTATTGAGATATACGAATACGACAATACCGAAGGATATACCTAATAAATATATTGCTGAAATTCTCCAGCTTGATAAAAATTAACAAAATTTTCTCTTTTTCCACATTCTAGCAAAGTTCGGTGAACCAGGCTATGTTATATTAAGTATATTATTATTTATTATATGTACAGGTACCTAAAGTAATTAAACATTATGTCAGAGTTAGAAAATTGTGTCATTAGTTTTCTTTTGTTGCAAAATAGAAAATTTTCATCTTATTCACCCCTAAACATTTTGTGAGATTGATTTTAATAGTACCCCGTTTGGAGGCAAACTGGATGAAAATCATGCAAGTTGAAGAATTTTGGGAGACTGGCTTTTTCTTTGGCTTGGGTCTTTTTCATTTTTTGAAATGTTTCAAGTAAAATTCTAGCTTCTCAGGCTAACCATTGATGAGTACAATATTTTTTCCAGTGAGAAATATCTTTTGAAATCAGTTTTTATTTTACTGTTTTGATTCATTTAGTCCCAGTAAGCAAATGGTTTCAAAATAGATTTTTGAAATAGATTTTTTTTTAACTCTGGAGATTTATTTGGAGGTATTTTGAGATGAATATATTGAAAGTCCTGGAATCTGAAGTAAGCTTACTCCAACCATGCCAGAATGTGTACCTTGTTATTATTTTTACAAATATCTCACGATCAGTTGGTTAGAGAACTAAAATAGTCATGTTTGGAAATATGGCTGATACAATTTCCTACAATAGCCTAGCCTATCATTGATTCATATTTTTTTCCCAACTTTTAAGAGGGGTGCACATTTTTATTATTCTGCCATGATACAATATGCACAGATGATAAAGCTCTCATTTTGTAAGGCGATACTTGGGATCACATCATACCTTCATATTCTATTGAAAATTTTGCGATCCCAGGTAGCAGTTTTTGATATAATGGCAGAATACCAACATTGTCTGGGAAAGGGCTGTATCGTATCATTGTGTTATTTTTTGATATGGTATGAAGTTACGGACTTTGTACCCATTGAGACGATGTGATGATACAAATTTGTACCCGCCTTTGTGGTTTTTGAGAAATTCGGTTTTCAGTATTGTACTTTTTTCCTAAAAATGTAACCATTATGCATACAACAAGAAAGTAGCATACCTATATTGTGTAGCATCTGATATTTTCTCACTTTGACAAAAATTCATGGTGTATAACATTGTTTCTGAGCACTTTTCTACAAAATCAAAGGTTCAGAAATTACAAGGCAATGCTTGTCAAAAAACGTGGTGCAAATTTTTGTTTTTAAAGTGAGATCTTTACAGCCAAATTTCTCAAAAACCCGAAAAGATATGGAAAGAATTAATGGCCATGTTATTGTAGAAAATTTTATCAACTACAGTTTTTTACATCCCTATTTTAAGCCTATAACCATCTGTTTTCGAGATATTTGCCAAAAATCTAAAACAGGTACACATTTTAGGATGCTCTAAAGTTAACTCACCTCGCAGATTCCAAAACTTTTAGCATTTCCATCTCCAAACACCTCCAAAAAAATCTGCCAAGTCAAAAAAAGTATTCCAAGGTTCGTCTAAATGCCCTTTTTGAGCGTTCGTTGATTGGACTACATGTTTTATTCTTTGACTTCGATAATCATATCTATGCATTTCTTATTTCTACGTAGAATGCACCTATTGGATTCAATCATTTGTTCAATTTGAAATTATATTTTGTCGAATTGTTCGAAACTGACTTTCAGCAGAATACACATGGTGTTAATGGTCTCAATACTTGGAAGTTTTGACTCCGAATTTTGCCTGATCAGTAAAATTTTCGGTAGAAGTGCAGAGTTTAGCTGACTTTAAAATAAATTAGGTACATTTCATATTCTTTTTTAAGTTGGTTTTCTCTTGAAAATCTACTTATTAATCTTGGTGTCATGAAATGACAAGGGAGTGGAGGTGAGTACGTTTTTCGTATCATAACACAAGCCAATTTCTTGTTATTTCGGTACAGGTCACAATTTTTATTCGATAGTCACGAAATTTGGAACGAACATTATTTCCAAGCCAAGGACCTAACCTATTAATTTTGTTGCGGATCGGCCGTACGGTACTTCCAGTATGGCTATTTTCGTTTTTATTTTGGATATAAAATTTTCAATTTTCGACCAATAGCTACGAAATTTGTAACAAATCTTATATAATTTTTTATAAATTTTGGTGCGGATCGGTCGCACGACACTTCCGATAACACTATTTTCATTTTTATTTAGTCTCTAAAATGCCTAATTTTGTATCAGTAGGAACGTAATTCGGAACAAATATTTATTACGATCTGTTAATAACTTTTTAGTGACTACCTAATTTTAAAACTTTTCGAAAACTTACTTTTATTAACGGAGCTGCTACTGAGTTGGGAGTTTTTTATTCATTCATTTTTCGTAGAAGTCTCATATTGTATGTTGGTTTCCAATTATTGTCTAGGTTTTTGAAAATGCTTATGTTTAATCATGTCAACATAATTCTGTTATAGCTGTTGATAACGATTAATGCTATATTCATTGTTAAATTGTCCACTTCAGTCAAATTATTACAGAGTATTCAGTATATGACTCTAACTCTCCTGCGGTACTCTTTATAATAAATTAAAAGAATAAAAATAAAAACGACCGTTTTTCCTTCGTGTTGATTAATACCAGCTATGCACAAAGCTACTTTTTGGCAGTTGATACACTGTAATAATTCTGTACGCTGGCAACGTGTTGGAAAATTTTAGAACAACATACGGATTTAGATTACATATTGTAATGGTAAGGAAAATTATTATCTTCAATCCACAAACAAGGTGCCTACGTCGAACTAGAATTCAGTTGTCTTCGTGTCCTTCAAATTATTTGAAATTTCTTCCGAGTCTCCGGCACTAGTTTTGCAATTTTGTCGTACTAGTAATTTTTGAATTAATTTCAAAATTTCTTAAGAAAATTGTTTGTTTTAGGAAAGATGTTTCGAACGTTTTTCTCAACGTTTCTCGAATCATTCGCGTTTTTAATTTGTGTTTTTCGTCTACACCTCGACCATACCATTTTAATTCTGAAAGAAGAAGTAATCTCTTTTCGTGTAAATTTTCTACGAATCGTTTCCATTGTGATCATCGTCTGTGTTCGTCTTTATTTTGGACTGGTAGACGGCAGATTGTCTTAATACTTGATCATTTACCAAAAATAAATTCTCGTTGACTGGTAAAGTTACTTGTATTATGTTTGTGGAGAAATAACTGTTAAATATGCTAGGATCAAAGTTTTTGTATATTTTTTTCCTGGTTGGTTGTAGCGTAGCGAATCGCCTAGTGTCTGCAATTCATTTGATTCGGTTCAGAAGTAGAGATGATCAGGATCCGGTAGCCAGTGTTTTCCACAAATGATTTTTCCAATCACCTGTAGGAGCATCTGTTGAATCAAAGTGCACGTACAACCACCATTTACGATTAGGAGTTTGATGGCGACATCCTCGAACCTGCAACGTTTCGATTGTGTGGCAAAGCAGTAAACTACTATTAAGTCATGCAAACCCTAAAACACTTTCGTATTTAGCTGTAAAATTATTTTTTAAATCTTTTTTTTTGCGGAGACGCGGAAATAACATTTTTTGGTTGAGAGTTATATGATAGTCATCCAATCAAGTGTGTGAGGGTCTTGTTTTTGGAATTTTGAGTTTCAAGATTTTGAATTGCTGAAATGAGATGATAACGTGATCAATTAGTAATAAAAAATTGGTAAATCACAAATTACTTCATATTTTAAGAGAAAAAAACCGTTTTACCATATGGAGGAGCCAAGGTCTTTTTTGGGGAGGGAGCATTCAATAGTACAATTTCTGTTGAAATTTCCAAATATTTGGTAAAAATTGTGGAGATTTTTTATTCTTTATTTTTTTTTGGGGGGGGGGGGGTACTCTGCTCTTATTATCCATGCGTAGTATAATAATATAAATTATGCAGAAATTTTTTTTCTATTCTTTCAAGAATTCTCAAGTTTATACTGGTTTGATATAATCGAGTGCTCGTTTTGACGTTACTATTCAACATTTCTTCAACTAATAAAGGTGAATTTTGATGTGAACACAATAGAAATGTTCCGAAACCAGTTTCTGGAGAAAAAAATCTGTCGCTTTTGTTATATTCGATTTGACGAAGCATGGCATTCATTTAGACAAATTGATTACTTCTTCAGAAAAAATGAAAAGTGGCTTTTCATGTCACTGCAGGGTCTGCAAGTATTGAAGTAACTCCAATAATTTGAATAAAATTTTTCATTGAAGCTTAAATTGTGGGTCCAAATTTTTAATTGTCGAATTTGTGAGAGTAATTAGTATTTGATGAAGTATATCTCATCATTTTTTGCCTAGTTCCTTGTTCCTCCTCTGCTGCGTTGCATGTTTCACTTTAATATACGACTTTTTTGAGTTGTAATTTCCATTTTAGGTAAATTTCGTAGAATCTACCTATTGCGGGGGGTGTGGCATGTCACAACTTCGGGAAAATTTAACTATGTTTTTTCGACTATAATTCCTAGACCACAAAAACTCTCTCCTCTTAAAAATTTTTACATACCTACATATATGGTATTTAACAAAATTTGTCAACAAACTGGAGGGCGTACTTCTTTACAAATTTGGACGAAATTTAGCTTGGGGGTACTCTGGGTTCATTTTTTAAGTTTCAACAAAATTGAAATGTTTTTTTCAAACTGTTTTATTTCTGCTTCTGATATGGGTACATCGATTTTGCAGCGTATTGATTTATTTAGCTATACGTCTGTGAGTAATGCACATGTCGTTCGTTAATGACTTTGCTCATCCATCGAGAATCGGCAGCTCTATCATCCACAATGGAAATTGTATAAAACTTGTTTTTTCGATGACTGAATACACCTGGCTTACCTTTTTCGTCATAAACTTCTTTCTGCCCACGAAAACTTCTGTCCCCAATACCTACGTTCTTCGCGTTGTTTCTTTCTTATTTATTTATTTATTTTTTAAATTATTTTTACGTAATATGTTTGTATGGCTATTACGACGTATAACTTACTGCACGTGTTTGTTTTTTAAGACCTGTAAAGGTGAACAATGTCTGTTTTTTTTTTTTTTTTAATGTGTGTGTGTCTTTATCAATTTTCCCTCTTCATTTTCACGAACTCTTATTTCATTACAAAATAGCGTTGTCGAAGTCGGTAAAATTTAATTTTATTCTTGAAAATGTTGAAAAATTTTCTTATCGGCGTCCAAATTTGACCTTGGTTACTCATGGTTTCCATTTTATTTGTAGTTTGTTTGTTAACGAGTCAAGTTTTATTTTAAAGCGTCGTAATTAACGTCAATCGATTATTCGGGGTCGTTTAGTAGAGGAACTTTCAAAAAAATTAATTATTATCATAGGTCAAGAATATTTTAAATTGACTTTCTTAAATTGAAATTGCAAAAAATATTGCATTATTTTTTAAAGTAGAAACTTGTTTCATTTTTTTTCAAGTTCACCTTTATCATTTCGGGTAAGTTTTATCTATTATTCTGGTTGTTCTGTTTTTTTAGTTTCTCGATTGTAGTAACCCCATTCCTCCCACTTCTCCAACAATATTTACAGAGATTTGGATAATAATATGTCGTATACTTGGTACTAAAGATTTTTCTATTAAGTTTCTGTTGTAATTAATGTAATTGTGATCCATCTTTCCTCATAATTTATGATGTTCAGCGAGTCAACATGACTTGAAAAATCATTTCGTGTGAAAACGATTTCGGAAGTGATGTAAGGAAACTAACTGAGTTGTAGGAAAATTTCAGCGTGAGTAAAATTCATATCTTCTGTTCATTAATTAAAGTTCAAATTGTCGCTGATATTTTCAAATAAAAAAAATCCAAATTTCTAAAGATTATCTGCTCGAAGTATGATGATTTTCATGTCAGTCAAATGAATATGCCTATCTTTTGCTGATAATTATCTTCAAGAAAATAGTACGTACTACAGTCCGTATAATCTAATGGATATATACTGTCTTTGTATGAATTGTGGGGATCATCAACTCTTATGAGATATAAGGATTCATACCCCCAATTACAGTTGCCACCAAAAGGCTGACTTATTATTTGTCTACACAGATTTTAAACAAAATAGTACACACTTGTACATTTGTATGTTCATAGCTGTATGTATATACAGGTAAGATACGATGTTTGTACCCTGACTAATCAATAGATAAAGATTTTGGTGATGTCTTGAAACATTAGCAAATGTCTTGCGTTGTTTCTTATCAGTTACTAATAAAAAACAATGTATTTAGATGATGCAATAACATATTTATATGTGCATGTGTGTGCATGTGTGTGCATGTGTGTGCACGCCAAATCCCCTATATAAACTCTCAAAACTGGCTACAAAATCAGCTGTGTTTGCCCATGCTTTGGCTTCCTCATACATAAGTACAAATTAACAGAACATGCAAATAGCTGTTGGCTTCTTTCTTGTCAAGAATCCTCTTCACAGCAAGGTGTCCCACATGATGAATGTATAATCTTTATGAATTTCTTTAATCCTAAGAAATTATTTCATTGATTTTGATACTCCTTCAGTTTAAGATGATTCATACTTGGGAAACATTTCTGCCTGAAATTTATAATTGATTAATCTCTGTTTATCGAATGTAAAGTACATCTTGATTTTCACTTTTCAATTTGGTTCAAAAGTTTAATTTCAAAAACTTATTTTTGAAATCAAAATTTGTAGAGAAATATATGAAAAAACAAATTTTGGGAGATAAACACCCTTTCCAGAAAACTGAAAGAGGTGGGAAGGGTGCAATTTTTGGTATGTTAATCTAGGGGATCCACTCAACAACCATACATAGTTGGAGTTTCTCTGCTAATTTTTTATTGATTTTTGTCAGATTTAACTGAACTAAAAAGGAACATTTATTTTTACATTAGGTTGTGAAAATTTAGCTATCATTTGGGAAATATTTTGTGAGTGGAGAAATATGGTGGGTTCATAATTTTTTTAACGGGTTTATGAGAAATGGATGCTAATTAAAACTTATTCAGGAATATTTCATATTGTTCGGAAAATGTTTTAAAAAAATGAATAGATTCACTCATTTGTTTCATTTACTGCTCTTCATATAAAATGTGGTTTCGGCTTTAAAAAGAGTTAGTATTATAGTACTCATTGAATCTGTAAGGAAGATGATGTGGATTTTATTGCTCTAATGCATCATTTTATTTTCTGTTGGATATGTTCATGAAGCTTGAACAATGAAGGTGAATAGTTATGTTCATTGGGAAACTAAAAAATAGTTATTTGAATTTAGTACCTTTTCGTGTTAGTCTAATATTTTTATAAAATTTGGAATTTAGTCCGAATGATTTGAAATCAACATATGAAGTATCTACTTCAATATGATGGATGCCATGATGCAGTGATACAAATTCACATTCAAAATAGTAATTTGTGGCTGAAAATTACAGAGTGGAACTGCCTACGAAGACTCTTGAACAGTTTTGTTGGTCGTACCTACAGATACTCTATTCACGCTAAGAAGTGAGTGACTTATAAACCATATCCACACTATTTGCTTGAAATAGTTGTTTGTTTACTGTACAAAATGATGCGTATCATTGTATAACAATGTTCATAGATACATTTTCCTCTCTCCTTGACCAACCGCCACGTCTATTGGTGATTCTGATGTCACACACTTCTTAGCATGAATAGAATATAGCTGGACTGCTCGTTTTAAAATGTTGGCATCACTTGTGCATAGTCTAATGATGAGGGTTTCGGGAATTTCAATATGGGCTCTACCTTGGTCTTCAGAGGGGAAATGCCTTCGGTCGAGACTTGATAGCCGAGAAAGTCAATTTTGGTTTGTTTGTATAAATTTTTTCCTACATTGATGCTAAGTCCAGCAGCGTGTATACGCTGTACGATGGCTCTTACATTCTTCTCATGCTGTTGCTCACCACCTTCTGAGCAAATGCATATGTTATCCAAATATGCATAAGCAAATGGCAAATCCATAAACAGTCCGTTGATGAATCTCTGGAAAGTTTGTGCAGAATTACGGAGTCCAAACGGCATTCGAAGGTATTCGAATAAACTAAAGGGGGTTATGACTGCTGTATTTGGAATGTCCTGTTCAGCCATTGGAATTTGGTGGAATGCCCAGTTGATGTCGATTTTTGTGAACATCGTTTTACCCTTCATATTTGCATTGAAATCCATTATGTTTGGGACTGGATAGCGATCAGGAACTGTTTTGGCATTTAAGGCTCTGTAGTCTCCAACAATTTGCCACTCTCTACTTGCTTTTTTGGTCATGTGGATCGGGGAACTCCATGAGCTTTTTGAGGGGCAGCATATGCCTTCCCCTATTATGCGATCATAGTATTCCCATGCTGCTTTGAGTTTATAAGGCAGTAGCCTGCCGGCTCTAGCGTGGCAAGGCGGTCCTTTAGTTTCTATATAATGAACTGTGTCATGCTTATAGGTCGGATGCCTGCGAATTGATGGTTGTGTGACTCCAAGATAGTCTGACAGAATCCGTAGAAATTGTTCGTTGAATTTTGTGCAGCTAGATATGTTGGTGTCCAGTTGGTACGCTAGCGTTTTGCCTTCCACCCATAGACCAGTATTGTTGTCTATGATTTTTCCATTTTTGAGGTCGATGACCAAGCTGTAGTGCGCGAGAAAATCTGCGCCCAGGATCTGAGTTGGAACGTCTGCAATTGTGAAAGACCACATCATGTCTCTTCGCAAACCGATGCTTACTTTGCTGGATTCTATTCCATAAGCTGGAAGGTTTTGACCATTCACAGTTCAGAGGTAGTATTTCAGAGGAAATGCCTTTTGGTTCTTACTTACTGGCAAAATGCTCAAGTCAGCACCTGAGTCTATAAGGTAACGTCTCCTGTTTGTCCTGTCCTTGATGAACAGGCGGCGTGAATACTTTTTCAAGGGATCTTCAGCCGCATAGACAACCCCTCTTTCTAGTTTGACGGCTTACTGTACATTTTTCTCCACCATTGATCTGTCGTTGCACTTGGTGGCCTCTGATCCAAATCTATTATGAATGAAGCAGGATTTATCATCCCAGTTTTGAGACCGGGTTTTGGGGGATGATGTTCTTCTAGTGGGAGTTGGACTCTGACCCCTGGTAGAATTGCTCTTTTGGTCTCTGGACCTGGATTTTCTATCGTTGTTTCTATTATTGCTCCTGCTTTTCAAGCGGTTGTTGCTTCTACCATTTCTTGGGCTATTGTTATTACTCTTCTTCTTTATTTCGCTAGTCAGCTGAGCTATCTGGGCTCTAAGTTGAGCTAGTTCTCTGGTCTCTGTTGATACTGCACAAATCGAGGATGCTGATCTCAAATGTTCCAGTGCACTATCGGCACTCTTTGCCAAAAAGTCTAGGTCCTCGGAATTGTTGATTACCGTGGTACCCACAGCTTCTAGGCACTGTACAACATGTTGGGGCAGTTGCTTACAGAACTGGTTCCCAATGACTGACAGTGATACGATGTTGTCGGCTTTCTGTCATAATTTGGCCATGAAGGTGGAGGGTTTATCGTCTCCAATCTTCATTCCACCCATGACATCGTCTATTATTTGGTTTTGGGTCTTACCAAACACATTTCGAATCTTCTTGCAGAACCAACTGTACTTATCTGCTTCCACCAGAGGGCATTCCATGATATCCGGAATGCGGCGTATTATTTCTGTGGACATGCCGCTGCAAATGTGTGAATATTTCTGGTCATTTTGCAAGTTTTCTGTTTTAAAACGACCTTCGAGGAGAGTCAACCAGAGTTCTACCTCATTTGGCAAAAATTCTGGAATCTCAATCCTCCGCCTTTGGATCGCAGGGTTCTGCAGAGTCTGCATCTGCAACAGCTGTAGTAGCTGTGCGAGCACTTCAGGGGTCAGCTGTGGCTGACCACTTCCACCTGTTCCAGGCTGATTCGATGTTGTGTTTATCGTATTTCCATTTCCGTTAGGCATTGTAATCTGCTGCTTCTCTGTTGAGTTGTTTTTGGCAAAGGTTCCACCAGACTCTGTCGGTTGTCAGTCTTGGGTCAAAGGGACGGAGTCTTGGCTCAATAGACAACCACTTCTGAGGGTGCGAGCTGTTGTCTCATTTGGGTTGACTACAGCTCCCAAACGCAAGGCTTCTGGTCTCCGGATTTGTTTTTGCTTTTCCATAGTCTCAAAGACTTCAGAGTCTCTGGTTGAAGCTGGAGGAGTATGCGGATGAGGGCAACTTTGTTCCTCCAGGTCTACTTCTCTTGGTTCCCTTCTGGCAAATATATTTGGAAGGGGGGGTTTAATTTCCCACTTTTAAAGTCAGACCTCTGCTTTGACAGCCAAAGGTGTCTAGGTCTGTGAAAAAATTTGTATCACAAGCAAGTAACTCGCCAGCGCACCGCGCCTATTTTTAGAATTAGCTCAACGCGCCTAGACACCCACGATGTAGCCAAAAAACCATGTCAAGGTCACCACTGTGGAATACCTTGTCGTGAGAGATATTCGCACTAGAAGGTCTTCAACAGTATTTTGCGTGTCTGCCACTTCATACAGTTAAGTATGGGAGAGCCAAACACTGGCAATTTTTGAGCCAGTTCTGAGAGTTTATATACAGAATTTGGCACATGCACACAGACACATGCATATGTACATGTACGTAATTATGTCATGCGTTACGTCGTTTCTTGCCTCTGTCAAGGTGATAAGAAACGACGCAGCTCATTTGGTACCAGGCCATGACATCACCAAGATCGTTATCAGGTAATTAATCTCGGCCCGTGCAATGTATCTTACCTGTACGTACGTACAGGTATGAACATACAAACGCACCAGTGTAAATTTGTTTAACGTCATAAAGACGATTATTGCCAGCCTTTGGGCGGCCACTGTCGTTGAGGGGTGCAAGCCCCTATTACCTCATACGAGTATTGTCCCCACAGTCTGTTTTGAGAAATTGATTTTGTGGAAGCCACAATTTTATTTTTTTTCATTTTCATGTATTCTTAACCTGGTTTGTAGATTCAGTGTTTCAAAATTTTGTGTTTAGGCTTTGAAAATTTACTAGGATTTTTTAAATTTTTCTTGCAGCGTGACGTTAGATTTTGGAACATCCCCTTCCAAAAAAGTCACTTTTTTCTTCTATTTTTTGCCTAGCCCAATCATTTCCTACCTCAAAGAGAAATCTAGCTACGCTGCATTTTCTACGCCACTGGTATTCTGGGTCCAATTAATTTATTTTTCCTCAAACAAAAATCAAGTAACGGCATTAACTTGAATTTTTCAAAAATTTCTGTCCATGATTATCATTTTTTTTTGTTTTTGTTTTTATTTTTTTTATTTTTTGGTGATTTTGCTTTCCAAATAATTGTAAATAAACTTAACTGTTTTGTACTAAAATGACTTCACTCCATTGCGTATGTGTCCCGCATGTTAGTGAGTAGAAAATTATACTGAATAGCTGCGTTTCTCTCGACCCCCTCATCAATATTTTGTCTTTGAAAATCTGAATTATTAGAAATTTAAGACGAAATAGAAATTTATATTTGCCCGCCTAAAAAGCTCTGAAGTTGCTCGTGCAAAAGTTGGCTTGCATGAACCAGTTTCTGCGGTAGTTGAAAAACAGAAACACCAACATCGAAAAAGCTTGAAAAATGTAATTTAAAAAATATAATCTAATTAATAATGCGCGAAAATGACCAACGTATTCGGAATAAAAATAATTTATAGTTTTTTACTAACTGTGTATGGAGGAGGTTATATGTTTGGTATGTCTTATCTCCGAAACTAGTGGAATTTTGTTCACCCATAACATGTGTCTTACTTTATAGATTTTAATGAAAGTAGGCTCAAAATGTTCCTGATCATCCGGAGAATGTCCTAGGTTATTTGTATTTGAAAATTAAAAAATTAGAAGGGTGTTACTGAAGAAAATGAGAATTTGAAGATTGAGAAAATTATTGTCATAAATTTGGGCATATCTTACAATTTTCTTTGGTAGGAATTGTCGACATTCACAGCACATTTTCGAATTTCAGGTTAAAAAAATTTCAACGTTCAAGAAATATGGAGTGTTTAAAAATGAAAACTGTCGAAAGCGATAAGGTATGTCTAGAAAAAAAAAAAAAGTCAACAAACGATTGTTCCAAAATTTATCTCTTCCGAGTTGTCACAATCACAAATATCAGTTTTAACCCAAATGAAATTTCCATTTTGCGAAGGTTTTTCGAAAATACTGAAAATAGTTTTTACTTTTTTAAGTTTATAATTAACTAGCTTTAGGAAGGGGTCTACACCCCCTCGCCACCCATTCCATTTACAAATCTTAAATGACCAAAATCATATAACTACTTGTGCGAGTTACCTTCAATGTCCGACGGCGATGAAATATTATGCAGAAAGGACTTTGTATATATATACCGCCTATGTATAGTAATACGCAGAGCGCCTGGTTTTGTACTTGTATTTTCTCTCCCGTTATCTCGTGATTAATTCGCTCTAGGTGAAATCTGATGGTGGAAATGAATTTGTCGTTACAAAGTAGGAGGTTTTCAGCCATCATTAGTTTTCGAAATAAATGACAAATTAAAAAATGGCAAATTCCTTATTAATTTGCAGTTTTTTTATGGCTAATTTGTGAAAGACTTATGGCGACAAAAAAATTAATTTTGTTAAAGAACTCGGGCAAATTTTTCCTCTTTTAAGTAGTACGAACCCCAGTTTTGTAGCTTAAATAGTAGCAGAGAAATCGTGAAGTGAGAGAAAAGCAGATTTTTTAAAATTAAAATATTTTGAATGTTGCAAAAAACGCTGATAAATATACAAAAACCCAAGCGCAGCTAGCCTCGCTAGAAAAAGTAGGTTTTTGGGAGAAAGAATTATGAATTTTGATGGTCATAATACTTTTCTGTAAGTTTATATGCGTTAATGGTATGTTATGATTGTATGAAATGTGTTAGCTGCTGACAAAATATTAGACAATGTGAAATATAAAAGCATTTTTTCTTGAAAAAATTTAAAAAAAAAAGATGTAATAAAGTATAGTACATCACCATATAATTTAAAATAAAACCAATGAAATATAATCATGTTATGAAATAAAAAAAAAGAAAACATGAGCATGTGGTTAATTTTTGTAAAAAGAAAAGTTCATGTAAATTAGAAAAAAGGTAAAAAATGTTTTATCGAAGTACCGTCAGGTCGATCTGCACCAAAATTGGTAGCATGCTACAATTAATTTTAATGAATAGTTATTTCAAATTTCGTACATATGGTTCCAAAATACCGCATTTTATGACTAATATAAAAACAAAAATAGCGGTACCTGAAGTACTTCCCAGCCGATTCGCGCCAAAATTGGAAGCATACTACAACGAGTCAAAATAAACATTTACTCCAAATTTCGTTACTATTGGTACAAAATTGAGCATTTTATAGCCAAAATAAAAACAAAAAGGGTGGTACCGGAAGTACCGTCGGCCAGTTCACACTGAAATCAATAGGTCTGGTCGTGGCTCAGTAAAAATGTTCGTACCAAATTTCGTTAATATCTGATGAAAATTGCGACCTATGCCGTGGGAACAAGAAATGAACTTTATCTGTCTGTCTGTCTGTCTGTCTGTCTGTCTCTCTCTCTATATATATATTCCTGGGGGCTAATATTGCACCAAGCATAGTAATTAGATTTTTTAAAGAAACCTACTTAAAAAATGAGATTGAATTTTATAATATAGATTGGATTCATACATTTTTAAGTAGGGTTTCTATTGAAAATCTACTTATTAATTTTGGTGTCATGGAACTATTTGGTGGTGGGAGTAGGTACGTTTTTTGTTCTATAACTCAAGGAAAATTTTGGCTCTAATATTTCAAATTCATTCTCACACACACACACACACACACACACACACACACACACACACACATATATATATATATATATATATATATATATATGCACAAGCCAATTTCTTGGATAGTCACGAAATTTGGGATGAACATTAGTACCATAGACCTGACCTATTGATTTTGTTGCGGATTCGCTGTACGGTACTCTTCAGGTACGGCTATTTTTGTTTTTGTTTTGGGTAAAAAATTTTCGATTTTTGACCAATAGCTAAGAAATTGGGAACAAATATTCACTATGATTTATTATAACTTGCTGTAAATTTTGGTGCAGATCAGTTGTACGATACTTCCGATAGCATTATTTTCGTTTTTAATTAGTCTATAAAATGCCTAATTTTGGACCAATAGGAACATTATTCAGAACATATATTTATTATGATCTGTTACTAACTTTTCAATGACTTCCTAATTTTACATTTTCAAAAACCTACTTTTTCTAACGGAGCTGCTACTGCGTTAGAGTTTTTTATGCCATTAATTTAAGACATATTTTTTACTCTTGTGTTTTTCCCCTAGCCTTACAGAAGTGACACAGAAATGAAATTTTGGGTTTAAAAATTTTTTGCTGTATCGACCGTAGCTAAAATATGCGAATTATCTGAAAATAAATTTTTCTTGTTGGATTCGATTATTGTGTGTCGAGGAACTAAAAATGAGAAAGACTGGTTAGAATTATGACGAAATACCTCTTCGTGTGAGTGTATCTGTGCGTGCGTAATGGCATTAACATTTTTCGTTTCACATTTTAATCATTATATAATTATCAAGTTAGAGAGCACAGCCTACTATGCGAGAGTATGGCAGTAGGTTTGTCGAATCACATCAACCATTTACCTACTTTCATGTATATCCGAAAGTATTACATATAATCGTCGACATTAAACCAGTTAAATCAATGTACCTATTAATAAGTATCACAGGGAATAAAATATTTCTATATTGTTTTTCTTAGTGTGTGAAAATAACGCATTATTGATTGTGGCGTCTGTTCGAACAATTTTGCGTACATTTCGAGTTGCTAATTTTTTTTTTTTTTTTTCTTTCGATGCGACACAGTTTTAAAAATAATATTACGAATTTATATAGGTACCTACGTTGGTTATCTGACCGAGAAAAAAAGTAGGTCAGATAGTATTATTTAGAGAACTCTTTGCGTAACAGTCTTGCGGGTTCTTGATAGTTTTTTTTTTTTTTCTCTACCAGGGCATATGGATTTTGTTTTTATCCTATATTTAAGTATCTTCTCTCTTTGTTTGTATTTTATGCGGGCATATTTGGTGTGAAAAATTTCATTGTTAAAACAGACGAGAATATGGTTTTTACATGAAGGGAATTGTGCAATATTTTACATACAGGCAAAGAAGATACGCTGTGATGAATGTAAAAAAAGTGCGAAGGTATAATACGCAGTATTGTTGAGTAACGACCAACTTTTTCGTCTTATATGATAGTGTCGGATTGTAAATTTTATTGATTGACAAATTTCAGTCGATTAGCTGAAAGTATCATCGATCAACTTATATGTGACTTGACATTTTGAACTGAAGTTGTGGAAAGCGTTGAAGGAGTTCTAAAAAAAAGAAAATTTTTCATATTCCATCGACGAATTTTCATTTTGAAATCACTATACGATGTATTGAAATTATGTATTTTCTAATTACGTATCGCCGGGTAGAAATAGAAAGTTCATGACTCAATAAGTAAAGCAACAGTCTTATTTGACAAAATTTGTGAATTTTAGCATCTTCGAATGTAGGTTAATTTGTTAGATGTGTAGATTTAGTAAGTCTCTAGGAGTTGCATGCCAAGTGGTTAGATGCTCGGGTTCACAACCTTAACCTTGTTGGTTCGAGTTGCCATCGCCTTCTCTTTCCAAAAATTGCAATATACTTTGTTTGATTCATTCGATACGTGACATGTAATGGGAAAATTCCTGTTAGGAGACCACTGGTCACCGAATCATCCCTCACGGTGACATCAGCTGATGCTAGGAGAAATAGTTTCTATGGTGAAACCTAATTAATGAAAAATAAAGGTAAAAATTTAAAATGAAAAAAAAAAATCACTACACAGTTTCTATTCATTAGTGTAGAGCTTGAAAAAATAAGGTATCATGGACATAAACATCTTCTCAATCTGTTTTCATGAATTGGTTTGGATGAGAAAGCCTTGAAAAATGCTCGGCTATAATTTTCTATTTTTAGGTAAGTTTTTGATGAAAATCCGCTTATTAATTTTGACTCCATGAAACAATTTAGGGGTGGAGCGGTTACGTTTTTCGGTTCATGGCCCAAGGAAATTGGCATCAAAAGCTCAAACTTGTGTGTGTGTGTGGGCGTGTGTGCGCGCGCGCGCGTCCGTGTGTTTATGTTACGTCAGTGTTATACAATGAGCCTTGTACACACAGACCGGTCATTGTGTAGATTGACCAATTAAATTTATCAAAGTTGGGTCAGTGCGTATATTTTCGTACTGTGAATGTTTATTTTACACAATTACTAATGAAAATCAGTCAGTGTATCGAACAGGTTCAGAATTATTAATTGGTGGGAGGTTAGCTGAGGTGGATTACTTTTTTTAATGAGAATTAAAAATTGGCATGGGCTGCGTCAGAGTAAACACGGCAGTTTTTCTGTGGATATAATATAAAGCCTGGCTTTTGGATTTGTTGAGGGTACACAGCTAATTGGTCCAACATATGCCACTTTTCAATTCTTATTGTGCAATTTGTGAAAATATTTACATTTTTCAAAGTAAAGATAACACAAAAGTTTTCATATAAATAAGTGCTGTTGCAATTTCATTTCGAAGAGAACTCCTACATTTTGGACTCATTCGATTTATTTTGATTCACTCCTTCATTTTGTTTGTTTTTTTGTGTTTGGTATAGATTTTCACCCCATTTGAAGGAAGATATTAAGACATTTCTGAAAATTTTACTAATTTATTGATTAAATCACCAATTTTTACGCATTTGATTAGATTTTTTTTTTCAAATATCATCGCAGGTATCAATAAATCTTGCTTGGACAAAAGTAATGACTACTTGTGGAGTATTCTACAACGTCCCAGTCACAAGTTATACTAATCTTACTGAAATGGTGAATGTGCCAATTTCATAAAAAAATGTCAGATGCGAGTATCGTTTAATAATTGGTCGTATGACCTTGAACAGTATTTCGTTAAACTGAACTTTCCGTTCTTCAACCCAGCTTTTTTCTCACCCTATTGATCGTAGTTTTTAAATTATTAAAATAAGTCTTTGAATTACATGTCCACTCCTGGAAAAGTAAGGTATATTCTATATCAAAATCATTTATCTTACGCCTTTGGGTATGGTGGGAAGTTTGGTAAGGTGTCTTATTTTTCATACTTAAAAGCAAAAGGTGATAGGCCTTTGTGGGGAATCATCATCTGAATGAGAATTTAGGGACTCGACTCCCAACGACAGTTGCCGCCAAAAGGCTGGCAATATTATGCCTTGCGTGTTAAACACAAATATGTTTGTTTGTACTTACTTGCAAATACACGCAATTATATTACAAACACCAATCTGTGACTATGAGAGATTACTATTGGGATGACATCATCGGATCAGTTATTAGTGCACGCGTCATAATGTACGTTTTGTCTTAACAGCTGTAAATTACATAGCATATAATTATACCCAGACATGTATTTGTATATATGTGTGTCCGTGTGTGTGCCAAGAGCTGGGTATAAAAGGCGCCAGTAAACACTAAACTTCAGCCAGTGTTTACTGTGGTTGGCTTTCTCATATGTTCATACGATGCCAGTAAGCATGCAAAACTGTTGAGGATCTTCTGATGTGGGATCTCTTCCATGATGTAAGATATTCCAGTCTTTTTCATAAATAAATAATCAACCTTACCTATCTTCCCACCTATTTGAGAGTATAAGATAAATTCTTTTTTTATTAAAAAAATAATGTTTCATTATAGAACCGATCAGAACCCTGTCCAAAAAATAATTGTGATTAGATTTAATTTTTTTTTAAGAATGACCAGGCATTCTATGTATTTCTCAATAATTGTGTACAATGCCCAGAATAAAAGATCAATCTATATATTTTCCAATAATTGCACAAGATGACCGGATTTATCACGTTGACAGTAACATACATATTTCATTTTTTTTTGTTACTATGGTACAAGTCTCATTTTTGTCCGATAGTCGCAAAATTTGTTATCTACATTTTGTACTAAGCCAAAAACTAGACCTAATTCGGCGGCCAGTGAACTTCCAGCGTGAGTCTGAAATGGTGGTGTGTTCAGTTTAGTTCGGTTGGTGCTCACGCGACTTGTGATTGGAAAATTTATTCTGAGAGACCATTGGTTGACGGATCATGACTGCTTCGTTCCCTCTATATTGATATCAGAATTTTCGCCCTTAATTTTTCCTTCGATTGACCCTGTATAATACGAATCCATTTATAGTGCCATGTTAATGAACCGCAACCGCAACGACATCTCTCATTCCTTCGTTAGTGGATTGAATAACCGCTTCCTTTTTGAAAAATTATTTTTCCTCCTCGTTTGTTTCCTTTTATATGACGAATGCTGTTGTTCGGCCTTGAATACAACTTTCGCTTTCTACAGCGCGTGCTCGTAAAATCGCCAAAAGTTTTTCTCGGCAGTCGGTCGGTCTGTGTAGCTGCGGATTGAACCGTCCGCAAGAGCGTACAATATTCGTATATCCGAAAATCGACGGATGTGGTCTGGTCAAGTTTTTTTTAAGTAGGTTTTCTTTAGAAAATCTACTTATTATGCTTGGTGTGGTATTAGCCCCCAGGGTTGAGGGTGGGTTCGTTTCACGACCTCAGGAAAATTTTTGCATCAATAACATAAATTCATATATATATATTATACACATATATATTCCGTTTTCTTATTCCCAGGGTATAGGTCGCAATTTTTTTCCAATATTCACGCAATTTAATACAAACATTTTATATTAAGCCAAGGACCAGACCTATTGATTTTGGTGCGGATTGGCCGGACGATACTTCCGGTACCACCATATATGTTTTTATTTTGGCTGTAAATTACTCAATTTTGCGCCAATAGCCACGAAATTTGAAATAAATATTTATTTTACAACTTCTTGTAGTACAATATTAATTTTGACGCAGATCGTCAGGACGGTACTTTGGGTAAAGCTTTTTTCATACAATCAAAACAAACCATTTACACGTATTAACTTACAAACAGTTAATGTGACCATAAAAATTCATAATTTTTTTTCTCGAAAACGTAATTTCTCTGGCGAGACTTGCTGCGTTAGAGTTTTTTAGTCGTAATCTCGCTATTCTTGACTCTTGAATCGTGAGGAATTTTATGAACGAGTTTAAGATGTTAGTGTTACGAATACAAGTGATTGAGAGTGAATCCATTGTCGTTGCGGAGAATTACCTTGAAAAGCTTTAAATGTTATTTAATCTTAAAGCAATAAATTCTCAAATATGTGGTCTCATTAAAAATGTCATGATTTTTGAATCATAGTACCTATGCTATCGTTGGACCCATTCCGTTTTTAATGATATCTGCAGCATAATTTGACCTATGCAATTTCAAGTTCATAATTTTTAAATTCAGTGAATCTGTTTGATTGATGAACTTTTATTCAGTGACTTATGTGAATACGTAATGTTTGTTCATATTTGGCTGAACTTTTTTTTGTTGCCTAATTTAATTTGATTCGTTCTCCAACTCTGTTTAGTTTTTAGTCTTCATTTAGTACCCGTTTTCTATTGGTATTTTTTATTTTATAACTTAATGAAACTTTGCTCTGTAATCTTATAAGCTTTTCTCACTCTCTGACCATCCTTCTTCTGTGATGGCCTTGCTCCCTGAATTCCATACGAACTACATAAAAACAGAAGTATGAGGAAAAAAGTAAAAACAGAAATTGACGTTGTATCAAAAGTTTTTTTAGTTATTTTTAACTGGAGAAAATCGTTGTGAAAGGAATGTCAGTGTTTTGCAATTTGAAAAAACTTTGAAACTTTCAAAAATCATTTTTCAACTTCTGTAAATTTTTCTGACTTTTTTATGTATCAGTCATCTTCTTTACTTTTGGTTGATAAATTTTTCAGTGACCTACTTTACTGAAATGAAAAGAGTTTTCTGTTTTATTTATGTTCGTTCCTTTCTTTTATATTTTAGTAAATTTTGGCTTTGAAGTTCGTATTTCAGTACATTTATGCGCTGTTGGTTATGTTTTATGAACACTCAACATTTATATAGTAAAATCTTTGTACCGTTACATAAAATTTAAGGTTCGAGATGAAGTTCTGCCGTATTCCGTACTCAAAATGGCAATTTATTGGATTTTGTGTTCTCCTATGTGTGACCAAAAAATTATTTTTGAGAAATCACTAGCCGCCAGGTTCCAGCCAACCCCCGCCATGCATCAATATCAGATAATCACCAAAAGTTTCGCAATATGGTCTCAATGCTAGATTCTCACAAAAAAAAAAAAAAACTTATTATATATTTGCTTTAAATATACCCGTGTTTATCGTTTTTTTTTTTTTTTTTTTTTCAATTTTATAGTAGGTACAAAGTTGTGCGAGGTTCTTATAAATTTCTGAAAAATTTATTGTATTTTAATGTTGACATAATTTAATGTAATTTAAGCCTCCGATTAAGAAATTGATGGCAAAGATAATTAGTAGCCATTTGTCTGCGAATTCGGGAAGAAAAAGCGTCGGATGTTTATTTGCGTCGTTCTGTGACCTTATTTCACGATGTTAATCAATCGAGTTATATTAATTTTTAATTTTTTTCCCCTTATTTGTTTGTTTACAGTTAGCGTGCGATTTTCAGAATCGAAGCGTGGCTGTTGACTAAACCATGGCGGAAGCACATTCAGCTGTAGCATTTTCATTTTCGGTTACACACGAAGGGTGGGACGTTAATTTTGACCGAGAAGTTTTGCGTCTGGTCATCGCCTCAGGGTTGCGTTCGTGGAAGAAGCGATTTTTGCGATTTCAGGTTTGTTTATTCTTTTCATTCGATATAACCGCATAAGGGAGAGAAAAAGTACACGTTTGTAAAATATACGGGTTTTTAGCAAGTTTTCATAAAAACCTGTTGTCATTAATGTTTTAACTATACCCGTATCAGCTGTACCCACTTGGAATAAATATTATTCAAAGTGAATAAGTGGGGACATTCGAACCAATTTAATAACATTTTATGCATATTTTTCATTGCAACGGATATTAATTACTAATTAGGTAAAATTTATCCAAGAGAACACCGACTTGTTGATTGATTATTTGCTCACTAAACTTCGGAAATACTTTTTTGTCTTGGAATGTTGGCTGTGAAGTAATGAGATGATTGATAAACACGTTTGTTCATTTCTTTCAGGTATCCTTTGAAATTATATTTCCCATAATTTATACTTACCTGCGAAACGAATAGGAGTTATATTTATAAAATATTTACGAGTCATTTGTTTATTATCGCTGCATTTTTAACAAGCGTCTTGCGCCAGTTTTGCCAAAATATCATCGGGTTATTTGTCATGTTCTTATATCCTCTATGATCAACATTGTTTTTTCTTTTATGTAATATTGAATGTTCACATCTACCGCCAAAGGTACACGTAAAGATACCAAACTCTAACAATTATCCCCCAAAAAAATTCCATAAAAAATGCAACAGGTGCGGGAGTTTGAACACAGCACATCCAGTTACTAAGCCATGACTTATTCTGTTATGCTGCAAACAACTTCCCAAATCTTTAGTTATCAACCTCCTACAACACACAACTGTAAGAAACATATAATATAGCAAATAGTAATAATATTTTGGCAAAGTAGGCGTGAGACACTTGTCATTCATATTCATTATTAGGAGAGGAAAAAATCCATTTAAACCAGCAAAAAGTTTATGTTAAAAATGAGAAAAGTTGGTCGCGACAGCAATGTAACGAGGCTATCATCGGTCAATTTTATATTTTTTTCAATATGTGAATTATTTTTAATAGATGAATTTCAGTTCTGGCACGGCATCCTCCTGTAAACCTAAACCATGCTACTGACACATAGGTTGATGGTTCAAATCCCATGCATGGTATATTTATTAATTTTTTTTGTTTTTTGGTGATGTTTTTCCGTCATATTATCATTATTATGATTACAATTTGAAGTATGTGGTTCATTTATGACATAAAAGGTTGGATCTTTTGGGAAGATGCAGAGGGCTGGTCTATGGTATGCCACTTTGGGGGCAATGATAGTGGGAGATCAGCCTGCCATTACTGACATACAAAGTGGCATGTCATGGCCAAAGCCCCCTCATTGTCCAAAAGATCCCTCCACTGGTAATATGCTAGCGTGTACTTTAATCTCTTACTTCAGTTAAGAAATAGAAAAAATTTAAACCAATTGAACACTTATTAGTTCTGTTTGATAGGACTACACCAATTTACACCAATTTACACCAACCTACACCAGGAGGGTGATTCCAGAAATGTAGGAATGTTATGTGACTTTGCGCCAAGTTTTACTTGAATATTTGTGGAATATCCCTAACAGTGTAGGTTGGTGTAGGATGCAACCATCCCCTAAATTCAAAATTCAAAAACCTTTTCGTATTTTTTTTCCCCCAATAATAAAATAAAATAAAATTAAAGTAAAACTCACGCACTTAAAAACGCCGTGAGCGTCTTTGGCTAGGCTAAACTCTTAGCCTAGCCACGTAGCCTAAACGTTTTTTCCCTCTCTTTTAACTTTCGATCTTTTTCTTACCACCATCTTATTTTTAGTGGTGGTAATGACACTATACAACCTGGGTTGTCGGAAATTCCCCTGCCATTTTATTTTAAATCATATTTTTTTCTGTACTCTGTAATATTACTATGAACTCTGTAAGATTTCATCCTTCGTTTTGTCATCGACCATCGAGGTCGATTTATTTTTTGTCTTCATTTTTTGTAAAACTTAAACTTTTAATACATTTTTATTTTTTTTATAATGGTTTAATTTTATATTCGCGGGCATCGGGTCCGCTCGAGGCAATTAATTGAGGTAAATTCAGGCTGCTCTTTTCAAAAAAGACGCCTTCTCGGACACTCAGATATGAGGTAAATTTCTTTTAATTCACCTTTTTTTTTCTTCCCTGTTGCATGGTATAAAGCGGTTTAATCGATCACCTGGCTAGCTGAGCAGGTTTTGGGGCCCTTAACTCGCATCTTCACCAAATTCTGTTGGTGGAGATGCTTGTGGAACACTCAATTGAGTGGTTTTTTAATTATGGGGAAACTATGTTAGGTTATGTATTGGGTTGGATTGAGCCACCCGGGGTCACATACCACATTGGTGTAAGTTAGTGTAATCCTATCAAACAGAGCTATTGTTTGCTCTCTCTACCTCATTGTAAGAATTTTTCAAAGATAAGCTTTTATTTATTTTTTTTTGCTTTAACTTCATGAGAAATGAATATTTCATTGTGGAAGGTTAGCTGTAATATTGGTATATTTTAAAATAGCATAGTGAGTAGAATAAAAGCTTTTAAAAATGAGAAAAACAAAACGTATAGAGCCAAAAAAATTCTAGTGCTGCAGACTACGCTAGATAAGCAGGTTTTCAATAATCATAAAAAATCATTCATATTTTTATGTGTCTTTTCACATCAAATAATAATTTCACTTCAGGCCCATGGGTAGAATTTTTGTCAGCTCACATTTGAATCGCTTAATCAATTTTCATAAAACTACTATACAAATTTTAATTAGGTTTATAACTAACTACCTACCAAATTTAAACTTCGTTGAATAATAATTTTGACTTGACTCCCATTGATAAAACTTTCATCAGCCCCCATTTCTGAACCACTTGACCAATTCTCATCAAACTGTGCAAGTTTTAACTAGATTTAGAAACAGCTGTCTATCAAATTTTAGCCTTATTACACCTCAGCCCACATAGGTGGAACTTTTATCTGCTCCCTTTGGTAAACCACTTGAACCAATTCTCATCAAACTATAATAGTTTTAATTATGTTTAAAACCAATTATCTACCAAATTTTAACTCTTTTAAATTATAATTACGTCTCAACCTTTATTTTAGCTCTTTGTCAGCTCCCATTGCTAAACTGCTTAATCGATTCTCATAAAATTCTTTATCAGTTTTCATTCGGTTTAGAACAGTTACCTGTCAAATTACATCCATATCAAATGATAATTATGTCTTGACTTTTACTGGTGAAACCTGTTTTGCTCCTAAACCCTTGACTGATTTTCACCAAATACAGTCCCATTTGAAATCATCCCAGAACTACCACATATCAAATTTCAGCCCTATTGAACAAAAATTACACCCTCTATCGTGCTTACAATATAAATGCTTGTTATACTTACATACATACGTACGTACGCACGTATACACACACGCGCGCACAAACACACACACACATATATATATATATATATACATACATACATACACACACACATACATACACACGTGCATGCGAGCGCACACATACACACGTACGTACATGTGTATGAAGGAATGAACAAACGAATGTGTATGTATAAAGATACAAGCCCTTAGGTCCCACTTTGGCTTGTGCAGGCCCTGAATTTTTGCTAGCATATTTAGGTAACACTGTAGAATCCAGTGTTTCAGTGAAAGCAACAAAAATTCTTTATTTTATTTTTTTCTCATGTGTGTGGCCATGTGGGTAGTGGCACATGACCATTGAATATGAGGGATTAACATTAGCGGAATAATACGGGCAAAATAATTTTGACGAATTAATTTTGTCAAATAATTTTGGTTGTGATATGAATTTCTGATTTTTATATAAAAAATTGTGATTTTGTTATGAAATGAAAAATTATCATACTCCCAACCTTACTTCGCTAACTCACACATAGCAGGTTTGAAAACCTGCTAAAAAAGTTCATTTACTTAGTTGCTTGGTTCCCGGGTAAGCTATCTGGTGAATTTCAAATTGTCAGTAAACTTTTGCCCAGTGTCTAGTTTTTTTTTGTTTTTCTCTATTCGTGAATTCATTAGTATTAATCCGGACCTTGAATTTATAATATAACATTTCTAATAATCAACTACACAATTTTTCCTACGTTGAAATATCATGTCGTTTTTTAAACGGATGAATTAATAGGTACCTATTTTTTTCTTCTCTTGTTACACTTACTGAATTCTGCCAAATTCTTGGCATAATATAGTATTATTTTGTTCCCTTTATAACCTTGATGAATTTTTTGTCGAACCAAGAATTTTTTTAGTTAATGACTTGCATTAGTAAATTCTATCCCGAACATAGGATTTAACTGAATTAAAATTTTAATTCCCGTTAGTCTTTCTTGTTCAATAGATGGATGATGTACAGATAGTCTATTTGTTGTTATTGAAACTTGTATACTAATCACCTGTAAATATTCAATTCTTGAAGGTAAAAATATTTCACCTCTGCCAGAAAATTTAAATATGTAATAATTATTTTCTCAAAATGAAAACATTTTAACTATAAATCATGCTGTGGGCACTATTTTTCAAATACTTTTGATCAGAACGTTAAAACAGTTGAGATGCGAACGTTGTGGTGAATGTACATTGAACTTATGCATGTGAATAACTTCTGTGGTGGGCTACTGATTCATACTTCATTCAATTTCACAAAATTGACGATCCGATCTTGAAAAAATCAAATAGTTGTTTTATCGTATTTTGAATTCAGTTTTTACTACGAAATTTTGTTGTCTAATTTTCATAAATTTAGAAGATTCTTGATGTCACTCGATCCTATGAATTTATTATGATAGACTTTTTATGTACTTACCCCATATACTACAATCTATTTAAGGTTTTTTTTTTTTCTTTTTTAAAATAATTTTTCTAGTTCGCTCGAAGGAATGGTGACTATAGTTTGATGTCGAATTTTGTTTAGTTTGCTTGTTGGTCTGTGACACATAATTTTAAGTATATGTTTTAAATTAGCGGAGTCGAAATATTTCCCCTTTTGATTATGTACGAAATACTGGATGTTGATCACTTTCCCACTTTCGATAACAATAACAGTCTCTTTAAAGACTGTGTGACTATTGGCTCTTTTAAAGTGCCAAACCTTTATGACCGTAGTATCCATAAAATAATGAATTATTTTCTGTTTTGGTAGGCCTTGTATAAAAAATAAAGAAACCAGCGTTGTAGGCATCATTTCGATAAAGCGATTGTACATATATGTAGTATCTTATACTAAATTCTTAAATTTACTAGCATGAAACTGATGTGATAATGTCTTTGGTTAGAGATGGAAGCATCAGTTTTAAATGTCTTGATGATTTCATAAAAGCTTCCGTTGCGAGGACGCAATATGCAAACCATCCATTCTGTCGAGGAAAAAATATTATATATTTGAGTGAAAATTGATCATTATATTTGGGCCTAGTCTAGAAATGATTTAAGGAAAATCATAGCTGTTTTTTACTCTTCTGAATTTATTTTCTCCCAAACTTGGTAGGAATGTTATATTTATATTTATGAAAAATTTTTATTTTAGTGCGTTTACCCTTTAAGTATTTCCTCTCACCATCAGAAATATAAAATTGCTCCTTTGCTCTTTTATTTAGCGAAATTTTAACCAGTAAAGCTATTTTATGTAGTAATAAAATTTCCGAAGTTTTGGTCATCCTGGGTTTTATTTAATCACAACTTACCTTCGATTTTTATTTTATATTTTTCATTTATTCGTTGAATATATTCGTCATGTATTCCTTAATAACGGAATTTTTATTGTAACATCGGTTGTTTACCATTCTGGAATCATTTGTCAAAGACATTCATTTCCTGATCATTAAAATTCCTCGTCTTTTAATGAAAATAAAAATATGGTAGTTTAACGTTTAACTGAAAATTAGTCTTGATTAGCAATCGAATTACGTTTTATTGTTCATTCGATTGTTTAATGTGAATCATATTTATTGAACAATTTAATGTACGAAAAAATATTGTGTCTCGAACTCATATGAAAACTTGGGAAGGAATCATAAATTACGTCTTGCTTTGATTATAATTTTTTTTCACACATGAGTCTGTATGAAATTAGTATTCTCATTCAGAAGTATTGAACTAATCATCAGCGATTGATCATTGCTGCTTTGAGAAAATAACGGTACATATTTCATACAGAGAAGTTTACTTTCGTGAAGCTGGAGTGATAAATGGTAGAAGGATCGATTCAATGGCTTTTAATCGTTCGCATTTTTGAGTGAATTTAGTTAAGGTTTGCTCAAGGAAAGCAACAAGAGATATTTCCCCCCATAAACTTCTAAACTGAATCATTTTCCTTTTTACTCATTTGGTAAAAATACTGGAGTGGCTAAAAAGAAGAGAATTTCTTCAATTTATTTTTCACAGAACATCTACAAATATAACTTATCTTCTCAATATTTCTTTACTTAGCTAAACAGAATCCTGCGTACCCCATGAAGGTCCGTAATGCGAGTTCTGTGACGTCATAAATCGCTCGAAATTTCTAAAAGTTTTCAAATATACTGATTTACATGCCCATAGATGCGTAAAATATTTTTTATTCGGCTCAAGAGCTATTCGGTTGCGCTTTGAAATGATTTATAAACGTTTTTTAGCAAGTTTTTCAAAATTAGAGTCTAAAAACAGGTTTTGCCGAAAACACCGCGTTCACTTATTTTTTTCCAACTGAATTTCTTATAGAAGTAATGGTACAAGCAAATAGATGAGAAAGTCATTAAATTCATATTAAAATATACTTTTTAATACGTAAAAAAAAAAAAATTTCGAACGATGGTTACTTTCAGATTTGTCTTCAACTGCTTATCTGTTTATGACTTAACAATAATCTGTCACTTGAAGCCTCACTTGCATTAGTACAATGTTTTTGTTTTTTTTTTACGTTGACGTATTATTATTCAAATTACCTACTTAATTCCTAGTTTATTTTTGTTTTCTTATCATTAAAGAAGTAATTTAAAATTTTTTTACCTCGTAATCATTAACTAACTAAATTTCCTAATGTGGTTTCTTGATAAGTAAACAGAGCTTCTGTAATTGAAAATAAGTATTTCGATCTTGGGAATGAATTAATGAAGTGGGAAGAAGCCAGAGTTTCATTGTAAAGTGCGTTTTTATATTTTTTATTTTACAGTTAATTTCATGACAAACCGGTTTCATTTTTCACGTTGTTCAAAAATTCTTAATTTTTCTGGAAAAAAAAAGGAAAAAAATTACAAAAACGTTTTGAACAATAGGATGAGAATGGTGATTACTGGTCTACACGATGTATGATTTATGATGAATGTAGCTATTGAAGTGTCAACTCGAAATCTAGTATGATTTCTCAAAACTTTGAAGGTAGGAAATAAATTGTAATTTATTCTCGGGACATTGTCAAGAGTATGGCAAATTTTCTAAATTTACCTTATCTAGGTTTTTTTTTGTTTTTTTTTTTTCATTTTAAGATTTTCTTTATCATTTTTAATTTAATTTACTCTTTAATTCAATGTTGGAGATCCGGGGGCGGGGGAAATTTGAAAAAATGTTTCTCATATATGTCTAGTGCCGATCACTGAATATTTTGAATCCTGAGTAGGAAAACTTACAAAAGTGAAATTCCAAGTTTTACGATTTCAAGTTGTTTTATTAACTACGAAAATAATTAGGCTATGTACCTACATTAATCATCTGAACGCCCAAATAATGTTGAAATTTGGTTAGCCAGTAAAAACAAGCAATAAATTTCTGAAGAACTTTTCCTCAAAAATTGGCCGTGGACGAAAATGAAAAGTTCTTAAAAAATAACGGGTAGGAAAATGAGAGTATGAAAAGATCTTACTTATTCCATAGTCGACTATTAAAAACTGTTTGGCCGAGGTTGATCTTTTTGTTTCTAAGTCCAAAAAAAACTAGCGAAAACGTTAATTAAACTCATATTTTCCACACAGAATTTTCCCCTGATTTCATTGGCCTTAACCATTAAAAAATAAATAGTAGTATTAATGAATAGGTATCATTCCCAAAGTCATAGCTATCATATGAAGTCTCCTCTTACGCTTGAAAAATTAAATGGTCCTTGGGCGATTTCAAATGCTCCTTGTGGAATTGAGAAATACATAAAAAATTACTTCCCTTTATTTGATCCCCTGAGGAGTGGAATTTCTTAAAATCAACGAAATGAGTTTTAGACATTGAATTGATCGATTGACCTTTCAAAACAAAAACCTGCTCAGTATCTTATCGGGCCTAAATGATCTGAGAAATACATAAAAATATATTTAACCTCGTTTTGACCATCTTAACGGTGGAATTTCACAAAATCCCAAAAATGGTTGAATGATCTCTTAAAACAAAAACTAGTTCAAATTTTTCATATCTTATAGAGTTTAAAAAATATTTATAAATGCATAAGAACGAATTTGACCTCATTGGACTTCTTTGTGGGTGGTATTTCCTGAAATATAAAAAACCGCCGATCTCTTTTTCGAACGAAATACCTAAGGACACACTTGATCTCTTTAGAGGTGGAATTTTGCAAAATCGAAAAAACAGTTTGTTGATAATAAGTGGAATAACCTTTTAAAACAGAAACGGGACATGCAAAAACACATTTGATCGTATTTAACCTCCGAGGGGGTGAAATTTCAGAAAACCCATTTTTAATGAGTAATCTACGACTTGTTAATAATATACCTTCAAAATTTCATATTAATAGGTTTAGCAGTTTTCGCTGGGTGTTGATGAGTAAATCAGTGAGGGCTTCTTCTTATATCTCTATAATAAGTGTAGAGGAAAAAAATTCCCCGCCAAAATTATTTTGCTTTCATTATTTCTTTTTATTCGCTCCCTAAATTCTATGTGCTTGCACTATCAAGCAACAAAATATTTCATTGTTATCACCAAAGCAACAAATTCTACAACGTAACGCAGCTATGCCGCAACAAAAATCCGGGGCTGGCATAAGTCTAAGCACTCCTTTAGGACTTGTACTTACATAAAAATGTAGATAGATGTATTAAATATTCTATTTGTGGTTAGTGAGACAATTCTAAAATTGTAAAACTTGGAATTTCATGTTTGTGAATTTCCCCATTTAGGATTCAAAATTTTTGGAGTTTTCCAATTAATTTTTCCATCACTATGATTGGTACTAGTGAGGATATGGACTCTATGTGCTACTGCGCCTAGGCAATGCCGTTAGTGTTGTAGCAGCGAGAAGCGTCGCTGTTCTTATAACCTGTGGGTTGCCAGTTTGAACGCCTTAGCTGATAATCCACAGAACTGGTGAAACCGACGCGTGATGAACACGCAACTGCCTCCATATCCCCCTCCTTAGAGTGACGTCGAGCCATGATAGCTTAAGTCTGTGTGTTGATACATAGCAGCCTAGCTCCGTTTTCTATTGTCGTGCCTGCATTGCAGCATTAGGGGGAATGGCTTTGAGGATGCAGACTCTGTGTGCTATCGCCCCTAGGCAATACCGTTGGTGTCTTAGCCATGCGTTGCATCACTGTTCTTATAACCTGTGGGTTGCTGATTCGAATCCCCGAGTTCACAACTCACAGTACTGAACATTTACAAATAAAATTTTTCAAAAATCTCCAAAATTAGATTATGAGTTGATTAAAATCAGAGTAAACTCGAAAGGTATCCCATATTTATTCGACAAAAATATTTCTTAGATTTTTAAATTAATTAGTTAATTTATTCTTGTTCCTCACCTTCTGTTTTTTCATTATTTGGATGATTTAATTTGCTATAAAAGTTTTGTCGGATTTTTTTCTTTCAGTCGTATTATTATTTGTATCTAAAACGTGTAGGAAAATTAATAAATTTATTTAGTTGTCGAGCGAAAAATTGATATATTTTTTTTGATGAGTGGTTTGTGTCCATAAGTTTCATTTTGATTGGCGCCATTTTACAAGCCATCATGTAGAATCTTCGAATTAATGATAAATTATGACAATAATCTCAATGTTTTATGAATAAAATCTAAAAATTTGTTTGTTCGCTTACCTATACCTACTTGATTTTTTTTCTGGAACAATCATGATATATTGGCCTAGTTATTCTAAGGTAATCTATTCATTGATAGAATCCAAACTAAGTACAAACGATCTCATCTCCTAGTTATTCTCATTTTGTGTAATTCCTCATCATTGTCCTAATATATCTATAGCGATTAATTATTTGTATTGATCAGATAGAAAAACACTTTCGAGGATATTAATTTCTTGTTATGCGAGTTTGATAATAAAGAAACCGTTTCTAATTAAGTATTTATCGAACATTTTCCATTCGAGTTCAGTGGCATTCACTTTTTTATTTGTTTCGAAACGAATAACATGAAAAATTTTTCAGTAGAAAACTAGTTTGAAAAATGTTGTTGCTTTTTTTCGTGATACCGTATGAATAACATTCGCTAATATTACGTTGTGTGTAGAAATAGAATATTCAATTGGATGACCTAAATTTTCTGGGTAGCGGCCAAAGTTATGCAATATTGAAAAAAGCTTATCATTATCTATATATGAGGTCGAATTTGGTACTCACTGATGTGACATATTGAGAAAATTTTGTCAACGAACCAATTTTTCGTGCATGTATTCAGTATATAAAAGGATGAAACCGAAATGGAAGAAAAAAATAAGGGTGTTAATTTTTTTTTTTTGGGGGGGGGGGAATGAACTAAGTGTTTGGTTCATTGAAATGTGCATCGTTACGAAGAATGTAATATGTTGCATTTTGTGTTGTAATTATTGCTTTTTAGGTTGGATGTGTTAAAAAAAAAAATTATTCTTCTATTTTCATTGTTTCGTTGATTGATTAGTCGCCAAAAGGGTCAATACTGAAAAGTTCAATGTTAATATGTCAAGATTAGTATTGGAAATCTCTTCTGCGTTTATTTGTTTTTGGCTAATGACCTTATTCAATTATTAATTCTTTGTTTACTCGCATTTGTGTTCATGAAATGTAAACGAGACTCAAGTAGTAACTGTGATGAAGATTGTGTATCACGTTATAATTTTATTAAAAGGTGTGAATTGAATTGTCGAATTTGTTATTGTGGGGGGAACAAAAATGAAATCTTTGTTTGAAAAACAGATAAATATAGTTAGACGAAATTGACGATGAAAAGTAAGATTCCATATCCTATGCTGTTTTAAACTTCCAAAAAATTGTATCGTCTCATTTTGGGGCATTTTAATTCTAAAAATGTATTACGAGCAGTAGTGCATCCAAAACATGTTTTGGTGTTTTTTTTTTGTTTTTTTTTTTTTTTTTTTAATATTGCGGGAGTTGAAGTTTTTTTTTTTTGCTCTTCAACAAATTTCGACGATTTTTGTTTGGATTCTGTGTAATACATACTTTCATTTTTGTTCGGCGTTTGGGGGAATTTCCTGATTTCCTTCCGTGGATCCACGTTTGATAACGAGATTAATTATTTTCAGTCTTTATCTGTTGCTACTTGTGGCGGTTCGTGCAGGAGAGCACATGGGCATAGGTGAATCGTTTGATTTCAGCGACATCGATTTCATTTATATAGAAATTGAGATATAGACTGTATTCAAATTAGTCCCAATTATTTATTAAACCTGCCAGTCAGCATCTAAGTGTCAGTTTTGTAATAGGACTTTATTTTACTATAACTATTTGTGAATGTCATTGTTGAGTTGAGTTGTAAAGTTTCGTCCCGTCTTTAATGAGTCATGAAACTTTTCTATATTTTACGGTTGTATGTATCATAGAGGGAAACATGTAGGCGAGTGCGTAAGAGTGTTGGGACTCAAGTCGATCTTGAATTCTTTGAATGATAGGTATCTCAACCCTGGGTCAGTTTATTCAGACGAGTTTTGTAGAATATTTTTGTCTCTAATATCGATAAACTGAATTGAAATTCAAGAAGGTCTTAGTTCTTCTATGTGTTCACCCCATTACCGCCCATTCCTGTCTTTCAACCTAATAAAAAAATTTTTTACTATATGATTGAATAATTGTAGTATCACGGCCGCTGAAAAAAAAAAATGTTTTTTTAACAATTTATTACTATTGTCCTATGAAACAAAAAGTCGAACGTTTTCTAACCGCCTAGTTTGCCAGTTATCAAGTTGATTCTTAGTAATTTTGTACGTATAAAAGTTATTTCAAATCAGTATTTCAATATTTTTTTATTCTAACGAGAGATGGTCATAACACGGAATTCAACTTATATCTATGTATGGTTAATAACTTGGTGAAAAATAATTGTTTCAAGGCTGTATATACATCCCAGGATTTGAAATAAAATCATTAACGATGAAAATATCCGAAGAAAATCTTTAAGGACTTGCTGCAGAGTATAATTCTCCTTGAAATTATTTTTCAAAATAAATATTTTCATAGCCATTAAAAACCAACACTTGAAGAAAAATTTTTCTTTGAGGGAAAATTAATCCGAGAAAATGGCCTAAACTTAAATTCAAATTACTATTTTCTCATTTTTCCGTTCTGTAAAAATTGAGAATAGAAAAATAAATTTTAGCAAAAAACAATTATTGATTTGTACTATCTTTAAAAAATTGAAATAATTTATTATATTTTTCCAAAATTTTACAAAAGCTTCAATTTCTGTTTTAAACCAGGAAAGGGGCTGATTTCTTCTCTGAGGAGGCTAACCACCCCACCATCATTCCCTTGTGTTTATAGATGTAACCATTGTTATTTGTTTCTCGTTTAATCCTCTCTCTTTGAAATTATGAAATTTTTGTAGAATCTATATTTCAACGAAGGATTTCCCGGTATTCGGACTTATGACGTGAGTACTTCTCAGAAAGCCATGTGCGTTGTGTAGTTACCTTTATCGAATTGAAGTTTCATTTGATCGGTCGACTACTTATTTCAAAACTTCATTTTACCGACAGAAGTTTTTTCTTCGAACACGTAACTCTAAGCGAAAAATTGGAATAAATTTATTGTGAAATTTTATCGACGAATGCTTACTTCTTAATCCAGGTAGTTCTGATTATGGAGTGTTGACTGTCTTGAAATTTCAAATCAAATATATATTTTTGAGTACATTATTAGGACTCCTTCAATAAGTCTCCCTTTGTCGAGCCAAGAAGTTGAGTAAACCTGATCCATTTCTCTCCTATCGGCCGATTTAGGTGGCTTTATTTACTTTAAGCTTTTATTCTATTGACTTCTGGGATTTTAAAATATACCAATACTGCAGTCAACCTTCCGCACCGAAATAATATCTATTTTGCCTGAAGCTAAAGCCAAAAAAAATAAATAAATAAAATCTTATCTTTTAGAAACGCGTTTGTAACGTAAACCTATTTTTCATTATATATACTTGATGAAACAAATAAGTAGCTAAAATAATGAAAAAATAAAATTATTCTACGTCAAAAAATTTAAAATAAATCTTATAAAATTGAACAAAATGGCGCAATTGACCGATTTTTTCTTGGCATATTATTCTGTATAACCTTTTAAGAGTCTCATCATATTTTAATTTTTGTCTTTTGATATTGTTCAAACAATGATGCCCATATAAATGCCAATTACCTATATGTTTGAATAAGAGCCACCAAATGTCATTTCTCAAAATTCAGTTTTAGGGTTTTTGCTTGCAAAAAACCCTATTAAAATCGCTGTTTTTCCTTTTCATCCTTCTTTATTCCTCAGCCTGAGTTCTATGTTTTTTTTTAATTGTGGAAATAAAATTTTCTATTTTATGACGATATCTGTGAACATTTATTTATTTATTTATTTTTCTTCTTTTCTTTCTTCATTTTCTTCAACCTGTAATTTATGTTTTCTTTTTCAACTGTGAAAAAATGAAAATAAAATTTTCATCCATTTATATGATGTTGTCTGTGACCATTTATTTTTTTGATTCTAATTTTGCGATAAATTTGTGGAAAATATGACAATTGACAATAATGTTTCAATTTCAACTGTTTCGTCTTCGTAAAGTATTATTAAATGAAATATATACCTATATCACTTCCTTTCAACAGTTGTCTTCTTTTTGAAAATATTTCTGAAATTTCCCGATTATTCGTATTTTTTTATTTTCAGATTTTATTCACAGTTAACCGAGGGTCACTTTTCATGACAAATAAAACAAATCTGAAAAAAAAAATCATAAAAATGAAGCAAAAACCTGGTTATTACATCGTCTAGCGATATAGCTTGTTTTTTGTGCGAAAGGATCCAACGAACCAAAATCATTTGATACTTAGGCCGTCTTTATACATTCTACTTTTTTACCTCTTTTTCGTTTGTGGCTTTATTCAACACAGGGCATTCATAGTTGGTAAATTCATTCAAGTTTCAACCTTACTTGGAAGTCCCTGTTTGAAAATATTAACCAAAGAGTTGGTTCCAATTTTCGAAAGATTTCCTGTGTACTAAGATACAGTCAATGCATACCTCCTAGAGGTTTTGGTTTTGATAAGCGGTGGGTTCAGTTATCCCTGATTCCAATTAGCGGCGTACACTGTATTATCAGAAAATACCAGAAATGCCTAAAAAATGGCTGATACCTCCTAACTTTGAAGAACCATAAATACTAGGTACTTCTGTAAATATTTTGAATAAAAGTTACACAAATACAAAGTGCGCATGTTCAGTTATAAGGTATACAGTGATAACACATTTTGTATGTAAAAATTTTTTTCGGAGCATGACATATGTGAAAAATTGGCCTTATTTAGCTAGCTCCCTTTTAAGTAATTATTGTATTGTAATTTCCGCATGGGTTTGACCCCTCTACTTTTATAGAACAAGTGGAAAAAAGTTTAAAATAATTAATTTGTCTAATGTGCAACCTTGATTGTGGACTTTAATAAACCGGTTGAAATTTTTTTGCATAAAAGTATACTCGTTTTGACAAAAGTAATTAAATTTTCCTGGGAAGGAAAAACTGATCAAGAGTGGAGTACAGAAACGGATGATTGTTTTGTGAAATGTTGGTAAATTTTGAGTTGACGTAATAGTTTTGACGTTTTCAGTGCTAAAATACCCCGTAACGAGTTCATAAATAAAAATTAAAAAAAAAAGCAAATTGCTTAACTAATTTTCCTCAATTGTCATAATTTTTCATTTTTTTTTTTTTTTTAATTATTTATTTTGACATTTTTCTTTTAAACGTGATACGCGGCAGACATGAAATGGTTTTCTTTCAATTTAGAGCTGTTGGTATAACTTTCTTCGTATTATATAGTATTTTACGTCCTTTTAGTAAGCAAAAATTGTGAAAAAACATTAGAAAAATGTAGAATTTTCTTATGGTGCCTTTTTCTATCCAGACATAATGTCTTCTGTATAATCCACTTTCGTTTCTTTTATTGTGCTTTTTGTTTGTTTATAGTATGTATGTTCGGCTGGCTTATAAAGTTTCTTGTCTTGAAAAACATGTGGCGAAAACAAAGGGCAAGTGTATAACTTTCTTATGTAGTGAATCTAATGAATAGTTAATGAAACATTTTCAACCAGACGTACATGGAAATTGGTTCGAAGTTAATTTTTATTTTTTATTTTCCAGATAACGGAAGTGTGGTTGTTGCGTGTTTTATTCTTGTTTACAAATCTCACCCATGATCAATCAAAAAATGAAATTTTTATGGATGGAGGAGGAGGAAGGGGGAAATGACTCCGTTTCGCCCTCGCTTATCCTTTGAATTAGCTCATTTTGTGACTGGTTGCCGAAATTATCTCTCTCTATCAAATAGTTTTATTTTCTTCCTAGTTTTTGTCGTTCGTTATAAAATGAATTTATTCAATTTTTTTTCGTTTGGGTAATACTGGACCTAAATAATTCCTGAAATATTCTGTTCGAGAACGTGTTTAATTTTAATTTTGAAAACAACTTGTAAAGTTTATTATAAGCAAGTCTTTCCATTAAGGTTAGATTTACTTCGTTGTTGAAGATCGGTATGTTCAGAATAAGGAAAAACTTCATTGGTCAGTATTATTGTTTCAAAGATTTTCAAAACAAGTTAATTTACGTAAATTCTGGTTGTTTTGAGCATCTTTGTAAATTTCATTACGATTGTATAACTGTGTTTATTATTGACAGTGTTGTGTGGTATTTGTGACAATATTATGTACCCATGTGACTAAAATTTACTGCACTTGAGTTCTAGTCGTTTCTTGAAAACTTCTGTTGAAAGTTAGTTCTGAGTTCAGTCTCAAGGACGTAGTTCTGTGCATCTTTTTGCGAAATGAGAAAAACTTAAAAAATTAATTCCTCCAAACGAAACGATTTTTATATAAACTGTTTTGATGAAAAAGAAATTATAAGACACGTTGAGTAAGGCATGTGATACAAATACGGTCATATCTTTGGAAAATAACTTTCCGTCAGAATTTACACAACACCTTAGGCAAAGAAATTTAGTAATGTATCCCTTAAAAAAATAGTTTAATTGTCGCAATTTTCAAAATAATACGTTGAAATAATATTATTTTTTTTACTTTTTGACGAGAGTCTTCAGCCTTCTCAGTTTCCCATGAGTACTGCAGCGAGTGAAAAGCAGAATTTAGTTAATGTTTTCAGTCGTATTGTTGTTGACAGGTCCAGTTTTTTCTGTACGAAACTGAAATATACTTACATATGTGACACAAAGAAAAGTTCATGAGCAGAAAATAGAAATATATTGTCGTTTCGCTGTCATATCTGTTACTTCGTATCGTTAAATAAAATGTGAGACAGATGAGTTTTCAAAAAAAAAAAAAAATACTAAAGGTTGTTGTTGGAAATCTGCTACTGCAAATTCGTTGGATTTCGTCGTTTTTATTCGAAACATTTGCTATCTTCTTTGATAAGTAGGCCTGTATAGTTTTATTTTGGTTTTTTTCATTTCGGAATATTCCCTGTCGATTTTATAACTTTAATTTCTTTGTACTAAATTAAAAGTTCAATCTTTTTTATATGAGTTTTTATTCTACTCACTATTACGATTTTATTTATTTGCAACATAGTATTGATTTTAATTTCATCTGTGAATTTTTCCAGTTTCTCTCTTTCTTCATCTTATTCTTCTTGCTTTTACGGGAATTTGGTTGCGAAAGATTTCATTTTGTGGACGAATTGCACTCACTTACCTGAAATTAAGAAAAATATAGAAATGTAGAATTTAAATTTGACTGCTCAATCTTTTAACAAAAATTTTTTTATTGAAACAAAACAATGTTTTGTTGATGTAATTAAAAAATAAATCTCTTCCGCGCATCAACCAAGGTAAATGTGTATTTTCCAAAAGTGTCAAATTTTGTAATCGTTACCATTCCAAAACTAGCCGACCGATTTCGCTCTAATTCAATACCAAACCAATCCCTAATAGTCTCCAACATCCATAAAAATTTCAAGCCAAAATCTTTTAATTTGCGGGAGTTATCGTGATGACAATATGGTGGATTTGCCAGACTTTGAGAACCCCTTCCTTCGAAATGAGCGGATGAATTTCAAAAGTTTTAACACGAATATGTAACCCATAAAGCTTCTAACACTATTCCATGTTTCACTGCCATAGGTCAAACAGCGGTGGCTCCATAGACTCCTAAAAAGTTCCAAAATTAGCAAAAAGTGAAAATATATATATATATATATATATATGCATATATATATACATAGTGTACAGAAGAATATGTGTGACTTATTTATTCGTGATTTACGACTCATGATCGGCGCTTTCCCACACGTCCCTCTCCTAGATTCCGCCATTGCACTGAATGCAATAGTTGTTCTAAAAATCATTAACTTTTTCGTGGCAGAGTTTAATACTGGAGAAATTACAGGTGTTTGAAAACTTGAATTCCGGAATTAAAATAAAACCATAAACTAGGAAACAATTTTAATTTGAGCTCTCTATTCAAGGAATTATCAGCTTATGGTTGAATTTTGAACCATTTCGACTAAAATGTCATTAATTTCGTATATAAAGTTAAAGTGTGCGAGTATTTAAAAAATATTATTATTCACTTTGAAAATGATTTTTGCATATACGTAGTTATGACTGACCCAAAGATAATTTTGCTGCTAAAGAACGATTTACGCTATTCGTCAAAAGTCTATATGTATTAATTATTAATGATCGCCTAGTTCTGACCAAAAATTAATCATTCGTAACGTAATTATTATTTTGCGCATTCAAAAATTTCGATTTTAACAAACTGTCGCCTTATTTTAAATTATTGTCTAATTACTATTAAGATTGAGAAAAAATAATAACTCACCATTCTAAAAATTGTACGAAAAATGAGCCAGTCAAAACTTTGGACTTTGTCACAGAAGTACGTGCATTTGTTGCCAAGTACTTTCTTCGATAGAGAAAAAATGCGGGAAGTTACGTAAACGAGATTCAGACAGATACTCTCCGAATAGGCTTAAAATTGATTTGCATTAGTTTTATATTATTCTAATCGCCATATTAAACTGATCGCATGTACGGTGGTATTTCTGTGAACTAACTCTATGGTTCCTCGAAAAAATTTCGATTTTATAATATGCTTTTCGTTGCGTAGAAATTACAAAAATACCTGCGTACCTATAAGCTGTGTTCGAAATGGAAAAAAGTGCGTAACTCTTAGCATTTTTTTGAGGATCTTGTTTTTAGAAATATGCTGAACTAGTTTTCTCCGAAAAGGCTATTCTATTTACCAGGATACAACTTGAAAAGAACTTTGGTTCTCAAAAGAAATAGTTAGGTTAATTCAAAATATTCAATAACTTGGTGCTGGTTGTACCAGTTAGTTAAACCACGGATGATTAGAGTTTCACTTTATTTTATCATGCATCTTATCACTTGAACCTAGTTTATCTCACAGCTTATAGTTCGTACAACCGGGTTTTATTGATATAAAAAATTGGTATTTTCTGTAAACCAAAATCATTAGAAAAGTGTAAGCCGAAAATGATGTTAAAACGTCTGAGGTATTCGAAAAACGGAACTATTAAGATTCCATTATGCTTCGAAAAAAAATGGGAGACAAATTCCTTTGAAGATATTATATTACGTTACGTTACATTAAGAAAAGTGGTATTTATGAGGTAATGGTTATACAACAGTTTTTTTTTTTTCTTTCTTTCATTACAGAATAATCTCCGAAATGGATTATATCCAGCATCTCCTCAAAGTTTGTGGGCTGTGGTGTTCGTTATTGCGGCTCTCCAATTTTCTGGATATTCATCCTTACCTTTGCACCAATTTATTCTCTCATTAATGCCGGGGTAAGTACATTTGAAATTTATTTAATTGTTATCTTCGGAAAATTTGACAAAAATTGTAGCGAGTATATTTGTTTTGAAAAATTTGGTGTGACCTTCCTGTAATAGAGCCTGTAATGCAGAGTGTTTCATGAGTGGTTTCCCAAACTTAAAATTTAGATACAACCGAGTAAGCGAGTACGATTAAAATAAAACTAGGTTGGATTCACGGGTAGCAAGCAAATCCCAGAACCACAACTGAAGCGAAGTTGGTTATCCAGAATATACACCCCTCAAAAAAAAAAAAAAAAAAATTGTACCTGGGTCACATCACCCATGTTAGAAGTGTAACTTTGCACTTCAGTAAACATATCCGATGATGTACTTACCACGCACTAAAATGGTAAAAAATTTGCTTAACCAACCATTTTTGGGTCTCACAGGGCCCAATGAGTCGTTCAATCAAAAAATGAATTGAAAATTTAAATTCGGTGCCTCAGAAAACAAAAACGACGTATTTATCGCTCAATTTAAAAGAAAAAATAACATCCTAATCCCTTCCCTATCAAAGTTCGGAATTTGAACTGAAAAAATTTAAATTTTCGAATAGGTAATAACCCAGCAACAGAATTGTGTTTTTAATAGATAGATAAACACGAAGAATGTCACGACATCGGGCTTAACTTGAAATAGTTATTTTAAGAATTTTGGTAATTTTTTGTTCCACCATCTAAGAGCAATGGCGTCATCACAAATGTTGTTCTGTGATTGGGTACATAAAGACGCTTCGATCGGCTTCGCCTCGCTCGCTTCAATAAAAAAGCTTTGTGTACACATACGTATAATCTATTTTCAAAATTTTAGTAGCCTGAAAGGCTACGATGTGTAAAAATGTTAGATTTTAATACATTTGCGAAATCTCGGCGTGGAAGGAGTGGAAATTGTTGACTCAGTTTGTTCAACAAAAAAGCTCATTAGAAACAATCGTCCAACACCGATGGAGCTAAATCAGATTGTTGAATGTAAAGAAAAAAAAATTGCTCGAAAATGAGGATTCGTCCACACAATAAATTATCGATTCTATGAAAGATATAGTTTAATTGAAACGTGAATTAGATCAGATTTTCGTGTTTCAAACGGTTTTAAACTTCGATTGAATTTCTATTTTCACTGCCAATTTACCGTCATAACTTTTGCGCAGTTAACCTCTTTGAATCGATTCGAACGTATTCATCCTCAATTTTTTTTTGTTTTTTGTTTTTTGTTTTTTCCTGTCAAAAATTGTTTATTATGAATCAAATTTTGAGCCTTCAGTTTTCCAATGTTCGTCTCATTTCACCGTAAAGTTCTTTATTTAATGAAAATTGGAGCCAATTACGATATTATGATATTACAAGTTTATTTTCAAAATTAAGTCACGGCAGGCAAGATGAGTAAAAAAAAAAATTAGTATACAAACTTTAACTATATAGGGTTGTTGGGTGAGTCTCCTGAAATAACATACTAGAGTTTCACCCTCCCCATCTCTTGCATGTTTGGAAAGAGTGGTGTTTATCCCCCAATGTTTGGTTTTTCCTCGTTTTCTCCGCGAACATTTATTTTATGATAAAAATAGGTATGAAATAATTTAGCATAAAATTTCATACAAAAAAGGTCGCGTGCAGTGTTTTTTCTTAGCCCTCCTTTCCTTCCAGAGAGTCTTGAAAAAACCATTCTTCACTGAACATATTCAATAGAATCATATATGGGAAATGTAACTCGTAATTATCATACTATATAGATAATCTACCCAATACATACATATCTTCTACTACCCATCTACTCTCTTTTCATAACATTTTACTATCCATTCCATATTCTAAGTTTTTGTTTGACGCCCCCATTTTTTTCAAGGAGTCTTGAAAATAATTATATTTACTGAATTTGATTGTTTTCAAGATTCTCTAAAGGGGAAGGGGGCATTGGGCAAAAAACTGTATGTAATTTTATTTATTGGGAGAGGTTATGGAAGGGGGTGGATGGTTAGAAAATATCTATTGGGTTTATATACGGTGTGATAATTACGAGTAATATCTCCCGAATATATTCGCTGAAGAATGGTTTTTTCAAGACCCTCAGGAGGGAAAGGAGGGCGTTGGATAAAAAATTGCCCGTCACCTTTATTGTAGCAAATTTTATGTTAAACAATTTTTTACTGACCTATTTTTATTACAAAATCAAAATTTGCGGAGAAAAGCGCAAAAAACCAAATTTTGAGTGACAAATAATCCCTTACCGAAAATGCAAGTTGAGGGGAGGGTGAAACTTTTAGTGTGTTAATTCAGGGAACCCACTCAACAACCGTATACAGTTAGTGCTAATTTTTTTTTTTGTAAGATTTGACTGGACTATCGCTGAATTCAATGGAAAACTGTTTAATTTTTTCGAATATAATTTTTTCTGATCATTTTGAATAATTTCAATTTTCGGAGGCGTTTTGAAGTTTAATTTCGAAGTATTACGTATTTTGTGAACTGAATGAACTGATCATATTGTTGCCGATATGTTCGCAGTTGTTCAGAATGTTGACAGAATTTCAATGTTTACTTTCAGTCCTTCATTACTCGCAAATCCATCGTACTGTCAATATGTGACAAGTAACAGTTAAAAAGGAACTTTTTAAAAGATAAGCTTTTATTCTTTGCTGGTATTGGCAACGCTGTAAAACAGCCGCGGTAGTGATTGTAAAAATCTGCAAAAAGTAATAATGACAAGTGGCGCTGTTGGTGGAAACATATATGAACTAACGGTAATGAGTGTAATTATTAAAGCTTAGGTATAATTAATAAAAGAAAAACGTTCTGCACGGAGGCTACCCCAGTATTTTATTTTATGAGCTGCATAACGGGTGATAGTGTTCGAGGTTGATTGTTCAAAACAAAAGGTTTGATATTTACACGTACGTACAAGAGGGATGAAAATTATTTTCATATGACTTTTTTTTTTTTTTTTTTTGCTTGGAGGAGGCATGATCTCCAATTCACCCCAGCATCCTCTAGAATCGCTCTTGATATTCAGTATTTGGACTAGAATTTTAATTTTAATGCGATTGAGTTAAGGGAGATGGTTTTTTTAAATTTTTATTTGGTGTATTTTTATCTTTTCTGGATAATGTAGTTTAATCTGTATTAGCATATATCTATACCCGTTATATGATAAGGATTCTTCATTTGTATAAAAAAAAAGAATAAAAAAAGTAAAGTTGATAGTAAGTGAATATTATATAACAAGATACGTTATATTTCTTCGTTTGTTAGTTCGAAAATATAACGTTATTTGTGTTGTTATTGGTAAACATGTTGTTAAACCAGCGATTTGTTCCATTGCCTTCATAGCTCAGTGGTTAGAGCACTGGTCTTGTAAACCAGGGGTCGGGAGTTCAATTCTCCCTGAGGGCACTGAATTTTTTTTTTTTTTTTAAATCATTTTTTCGTAGTTTTTTATTTTTTGTACGTTTTTGTTATTTAACATTATAAATACTTCTCTCTAGTGTTTGGAAAAAAAAGTTTAATGAAAATTAAAATTTTTCAATATTGACTTCGAATTTGAAAATAATAAGGAAATGAATGCGAAACGATATGTTTTTTAGTGGTTCTTAAAAATGGTACAATTTCTATAATATACGAAGGATTGTTGAATTTTTAATCATTTAATTTTGGCAAAATATTTTTTTCGAGTTAAAATCAAAAAACTGGCGCAGCAAGTTACGTTAGAAAATGTAGGTTTCTTAATTAAGAAAATCTAAATGAACAAGGAAATAAATAATTAATAAATACAATAAAAAAATGAAAATTTCAAAGTATTAAATTTGTTAAAACACTGTATGAAAATTACGTGGAAATTCATAATGAATAATTGTATTGCATGGTAATAAAATACAAGGGAATGTTATTAAATAATTCTTTAACAATCGCCAATCGTTTTTGGCTCATCTGGAATTTATCTTTTATTCATAGATTGAAAATTTTTTCAAATCACTTCTACGCATAAACGCTTAATTTTGCAGATTGATGGAGTATAATATATTATTCAACGTCTGTACCAAATGTCGTGAATATTTCTTTAAAGTTTCGCATTTTATAACCATTTAAGCCCCAAAAATGCAATATAATGGGGTGTACCGGACGTAACTTCCAGTCTATCTGGACCAAAAATCATAGGGTTCATCTTTGTCTTAGATCTAAATAAGTGTACCAAATTTTAGTACCGTATTAAGTAAAAGTGTTTGTAGCTATTAGGTATGTAATATTATTTATCTATATGAATTTTAGCTAATTGTACCAAAAGTTTTCTGGGTTCATGAAATGAAAAATAAACCTACTCCCGACTGTGGGTCTTAATACCAGATCAGTTTTAGTATGTAGATTTTCTTTGAAAACCTACATAATAATTTCTATTGAGAATGTTTTTTCATTTAGAGTACGTAGTACAGAGTGCGCAGATGTACTTTTGAGTATTTAGTTTCTTTTTTGACCAAAAAAAAGTGAACTCTCTTTTGGTCCAAAATAAGCGCTTCATTCGCTTTTTGTTTTTCGCATATTGTTAGTTTCCAAATTTTTCCAAAATATAACTTCTTCGCTTTTTTCTTGCCTTTTTCTTTTTTTCGAAATTGAAAACAAAAGCTAATTGATGACCTTTGTTTTTTTTGCTTTGTGTTTTTTCCGAAAAAAAATCTGTGAACCTTGACGAAGCAACATGTTGTTGGTTGATTAAAAGTCCCGGATTACTATCTGAGACAGTGTAAAAAGGATTTTTTCGGATAATTGCCCCCTCTCCATTTCCATGCCAGTGCTAACAAATTATCATCTGAGTGTGAAAATATCTTTTGTTTATTAGATAATTGTTGTTTTATTTGATTTTTTTCGCAGAAATACCGTGTTTTGGCAGTTTGCCTCCTGTTTTGTATTGGGCGTAATCGGTTGGCTCATCATTATTTACACAATTCGGTATATGTTGAAACTATTGTTGATGTATAAAGGTGAGAAATATTGTATAACTCATTTTAAAATTAATTCTGTTGTAAAAATGAAAGGGAAATATATGAGAAAAAAAGAATTGCTGGTTGTTTTTTAATATTTATTTTCCGAAAAAGTTGAAAAGATTGTAGTAATGTGTATTTAATTTCTGTTTATTAATTTTTATTCAAATTCGGCTCTGTCAACTTTTGGCCATTTTTACCCACCGTCTGGTCGGTCTGAAGGATATTTAATGTCGCAGTGGGGGATAGGGATGGTCTGATCGGGTTGCCAATGATCTTCAGTCACATATTGAATCCAGAGCGAATTTGCCGCCATTTTGGGTTGTTAATTGGCTGGTCTGAAACTTCCTGCCTTTCGATTGCTGGGCTACAAGCCCCTAAACACTGTGCCGCATAAACCTCAATTTTTTTTATTCAAATTATTGAGTTGTAAATTAAATTTAGAACAAAAGACTGTAGTAATAAAATATAATATTACGATAATATTATTAACATTCGTTTGTTTCTTTGGTCGCGAAATTCGCGAGGGTAAAAAGCGGTTGACTTTGAGCAGGATGCAAAATTAAGTAACGTACAATGATCAAAAAAAATTAATTTCCTCTAATGATGACTTTTTTCTAGGATGGATGTTCGAGCAGAGAACGGCTAGTGGCAAACCATCCTTGAGTACTCGATTGTGGGCCATTGGCGTCAAATTATTGTCTGGACCGAATAAACCGTTGTTATATAGTTACCAGGGTTCTTTACCTAGGCTGCCACTTCCCAAGGTTCATGACACTATGCAAAGAGTAAGTGAAATGTGTTTATTTTCTTTATTATGTTCGCTTCCATATGGGATAACATATTATGAATTTCTGGTCCACAAAATCCTACTCTGACGAAAATTATCGTACGTTAAAAATTATGACGTATATATATATATATATATATATATATATTCAATATCGATATACTCGTAATTTCTAATATTATTTGATCTTACTGTGCCTTTTTTTTTTATTTTGTTTGTTTAATTTTACGTAATTATTTTTATTCTTACTGTTGTTATTAAAATTATTATCATACATTTTTCAACTTCTCCCAGTCAAATTGGTGTAAATCCCAAGTTGAACTGAGATTATTAGATAGGTATTAGTTGTGTGCTTCTAATAGCGTCAAATTCCCAGCATAATTTTAAACTCGGAAAAGTATATTCCATCTGTAAAAAATATTAATATTTCGTCTTATTTTAGTTGGATTTGTTTTTGTTTATGCTGATTGGCTTGGCCTTCGAGGCTAAAGCCAGAATAAAATTCTTAACGGAAAAACTTGCTCGAGAGATGAATAATTTTCAAACTAGTTTTGGTGCGAAACATTTTTCGAAAACCATTACGAAAAGTGGGCTAAACATTTTTTTTTCTTTGATTTCGCGGACGAAAGAAATATTCATTTTATTTCGTATATTCTGTTGAAAATTAGTTTTTCTCATCGGAAATACAAAAAACAAACGCGAGGTTTGTAATATTTTCAAATTAGATTTTAATTAGTTTTTTATTGGATAAAATAGCATCATCGTTCATTTGTTTGAATGTGAAATTTTTTCTGGTTTTGTTTACAGACGTGATATCTGGTTTGTTACTAATTACATGATTTATTTTATTTTATTTTTATTAATTTATTATTATATTTCTCATTTTATGAAATTGGAAGTCATCGGTTTATTTTTAAATTCTATTTTGATGCATATTAAACGTTGAATGCAAATAATCTGTTGGCTAAATTTTATTTTATTCTTCTGCAATAAATCGTATGCTCTTAATTCACTCAGCAAAATGAGGTGAAAAATGGCGTTGAATTGAATTGAAATGCATTTAATTAATACAAAAAGCTTTAGAGCTTAAATACGCTGTGGGTGGTATTATCAATAAGTGATAAAAATTCTCCACTCTATATCCTGTACTTCCTCCGGTAGGAGGTTCGAACATGCGGCTATCTTTAGTACAATAAAAGTGGTCTACTTCAGTAGGAAGTTGATGTAAAAAAAATTAAACAAAAATTTTTCCTGATGTTATTTTTATTACGATCGTAGAGGGTAAGATGCAAGGTGGTAAAGATAAAGAATTTTTTCAAAATCCTAATAATTTGTTTTATTTTCTTATTGGGAGCTGACAATGAATGTAGGCGCAAAGATGGCCGAAGAAATTGGCCTACCTTTTAAGATTTTTCATCAATATTTTTGTAGTCTGTAGATCACATTTCATTCCTGTGCATACCCGGTGTCCCTGAAACGGAAATAAACCATCAGAAAAATTATCCGAAAATTGTAATTTTTTTCACTATTTTTGTATTGGTTCATTTACATTATTGAAAATACCATGTGTAAACTGGCATGAAATATGATGTGTAGACTATATTATAGTATATTTATAGAAAATATCAGTACCTATGCTAATTTCATTGGTTATCTCAGTGTCGAAATTAATATTCAGTTTCTCATTTATTAGAAAGACATACAAATTATTATGATTTTGGAAAAATTCTCTTCTTCACTACTCTGAATCTTAGCTGCTATGATATGAAAAAAGAGGTACAAAAATATTTTTGTTTCTACTTTCATGAACACTATTTTCACATAAAAGTATTTTCGTCCTACGTCGCTTAGCTATTGAGAATAATTTCAAAACCTAAAAATAGACCCACGTTTTAACCAGAATGGTGTAAACACATGGTTCCACGAGCATTTTCATCACTTATTGAAGAGCCCATCTCCATCATATTTCATCCATAAAGTCTTTTGTAACTTTTAATTCAATTTCGAACCTGTATTTTACTGCGATCTGATATGTAACGAATGAAAACATTGACAAATGTTTTTATTTATTCGTATTGAATACCTATCAGTTTTTAGAAATAAGCTGTTTCCTTTTTCCTTTTTTTTTTTTTTACTTATTTGACATTAATTTAATAATCTAAAGGGGTTCTGTATTCCAAAATAATTTATTATTTTCATTCGTTATTTTTTCAATTTAGCTATTAAAAAATGTGAAATATGTTTAACGAAAGTACTGAAGTACGGTGCTGTTTTATAGACAGTATTATTTTTGAAATTACGTAAATTAAAAACTTAATGTTTCATTAAATATTTCCCACGCAAGTAAGCATGAGGTGTAATTAGAAGTAGGTACTGCTAACTGGATTGGAAGGAAGATTTAAATTAGTAATTTTTCATGTGACGAGTGTGCGAGTAGAGCTTCCTATTTTCACTTCTTTGAATTAATGAATTGTTTTGTTTCTTTTTTCAGTATCTACGCAGTGTGCGACCCTTATTGGATGACGGACAGTTTGCAAAAATGAATCTAATGGCTAACGAATTTGAGACTGGCATTGGTGTCAAACTGCAAAGATATTTGCTGTTAAAATCATGGTAAATTTATTTATATTTAACAGCCTCTAGTTCGCCTTGTAGAAGATTCTAGTCACTTTCTAAAAAAGTAGTTTATTTATGTTTTAAACTCAGTGAAGCTTCAATATTCACAAGATAGACGGTTTATTTTCTTTGTTCGCATTGCTTAGGACACTGCAGTAATGTAAAGATAGTCGCTCAAGTTTCTGCCTAATTATTTTGATCAAAATTTTGAGCTTGTGTAATTCTCGTGATTGAGAAGATAGACGATTGACCTGTTATAATACATGTTTTTGATACATTTTCCAAGTACTTAATACTCTGAATGTAATAAGATATTTTTTATGTGCATAGGAAAAACATTAAACAAGTCGAAAACACAATTGTTCGAGAAAGCAAAAAATTTATTGAATTTTCGGTGGTAACTAGTCTGTTGAAAATTTATATGTTTTAAACATGAAATATTGAGTGAACGAACTGATGGCTTCCATCGGTACCATCCGTAGAGAGTGCTTCATAGTTAACTATTCAGCGCTCCAATAGAAAAAACAAAAATCAGAATGTTTTTTGAATTGGATGTATATTGTTTCGTCTTTGCATGTAACATTAAAAATATAACGTAGATATTTTAATTTGGACCAGAAGTTTGAAATTTCAACCTCTACAAGTCCCCTGTGGCTTCTATTTCCACGTATCGAACTGAGAATTTTTTATTTCCTGCTAGATGGAATCATTAGGTGACGGAAAAGCGTTTCGCCTTGTAATGCTTCTCAAGGTACGTACGGTTGAGTTGGCTTCAATGTAAAACTGTTTGTTCCTCATTTGGGTCATGTTCTTCAAAATTTTTTTTCGCCGTAACGTTTTCTTTCGAAAAAAACGATTGCATTTTCGGGTAGTTTTTCCACGAATACGAGGAAACTATTTTGATTTTTACTGACTTAATCATTCGTGTCTTGACGTAGGTACGTACTGCGTATCATTACTTCTATCAGAATCAGCCCGTACAAAGTTTACGACTCGATCCTTAGATTAACTTGAAATTGTTGCCGGCTACAATCGCAACCAGACGGCAAATTAATTGAACCGAAAAGGCAAAACGTACTCGACTATTTCGCGAATTAATTTTTTTTTCTTTTTTTTTTTTCGAAGTTCAAGTAATATTTAACGGAAGTGTTGAAAGTTTCCGAAGTACTCGTATTTGTCCGACGTCATTGATGACCTTTTGTCTGCGTTTTAATTGATGATATCGAACGCATTGTTGCTTGGTGAATTGATATTCGCTTACCGTATCTGTATACTCATATGGTAACATTATATACAGTATTTACGTGTCTGCGATATGCTCTCGTCACAGATCTACTCCTCCACTTTTGACTCCTAATTTCTGTAGCGTTGTTGTTTGTTCTTTTTTTTTTTATATACCAAATAAAAAATTATTCATAAATCATTGAATTTTAAGACGCCATCGAATGAAATGTATTTATTCATTTTTATAGGTTCGCTACAAACTACGTGTCGGATTGGTGGGAAGAATATGTCTATCTGCGAGGACGATCTCCCTTGATTGTTAATTCCAATTTCTATGCCATCGATGCTATATCGTTGAAAACTACCAACATTCAAGCAGCTCGTGCGGGCGCAGTTATTCATATCGCATTACAATATCGCCGATTGATCGAACGACAAGAATTAGAGCCGGTATTTGAATTCTTTCAGTTCTTGTACCTACCTTACCGATGAAATCTTCAATTTTGCTTGTTAATTAAGCAAAAAAATACAGTCACTCGGCTGCCCATCCTCTCCCAATGCAAACAGCTGTTGAGTCATAACGGAGCGGTGGCAGCTAGTTGCCATGACGCCCTCTACATTAATTCTGCCTACAGGCTACTGTCTCATTTCCATATCTATTGACTCAATGATGGGCTCCAAATGGAACAGTTATCCCACTCTTTCACGAATGCTGACAGATGTTAAGTTATTAAGAAACAGTGGCAGCAGCTGGAAGCCATGACTCCGCCTGCACCAATGCTGCCTACAAGTTATTGTCCCACTTCCATATTTCATTCGTCGATAGCAGCATTATATTTTTATTTTTCCATCGACAACTTTTAGAGGCCTGTATTTAATTTGACTACTTTGATCATTTTAGCCGCTTACATTCTAAATACTTGCCGAAGATCTACTGTTACAATCTGGGTTCTATTTTTGCAGTCATTTTGCTGAAAATGAATTTTTTTTTTAAATATATCGGCTGGGGTTCTCTAGGGAGTCGGTTATCAAGTTTTTTGTCACCCGTGATCGGTATTTTATATAATATTTTTTGTTTCGTATCGGCCTTTCAGTATTTTCTGGTTACACATTTTTCTCTGTTCTTCCTCCAAACCCTAGTGAAAGGTTTTTGAAATATGTCTCTGCTATAACGTATTTTAGACTTTTTAAGAATTTTTTCTTTGTTTCTTAAGAATACAGCCGTGCTCAAAATAGTGTATTTCTTTGTGAATTTTTATTCGTCAGCTGGTATGATTCTTATTGAAAAAATAAGTAAATAAATAAATAGAACAATGGGAGAATCTAGCTCTATGATATTCATAGGTTATGTTTTATTGAACCGGTTCTCTTTATTCAGATGTCATGAAGAAGACTTCTCACATTTAGAAGGTTTTATTTCCATCAGTAGCTGTTCTTTTAGTACTTTTTCGTGTTCGAAAGATAAAAATGTTTTTCAATTTCCAAAATTTCCAAAACTTTTGCACCTTTTTGAATGTTATTCATTGCTGCTACCAAGAAATCATTTCGAGTGATATTTTACTTGCAAACTTTATACTCCGATTTTCATTTTTTGTATTTCACTATCTATAGCACCCTGAAATTTCTGAAATATAACGAGGCACACTGATGAATCGTGTTTCGTTTCTCCTCGTGAATGCTGTCTTCTTTGATATTTATGACCTTACCTCTCGCGAAAGGATACCAATATAAAATAAAATAAAATTGCAAACTTCTGATGCCCGAAGTGCTTGAACCTTGGTTAGTAAAAACGACGTTAATCGTCGCTTCGTCAAATTGCTGCAGCATGTTCAATGTTCATCATCTATTTCATTTCTATAGGATTCATTTTTGTTGCCAAATTTTTTGAAATTCAATTACTTTGCGAACTCATGAAAATTTGATTTTTGATGAAGTAGAAAATTGCTCTTCAGTAACATCTAATGGTTTTTTTTTATTTTTTATTTAACTGGCCAATCTAACCTAATCACGCTGAACTTTACCAAAAGCTACGCATTTTCAAAACGTTCGTTTATCACGAGGATTACTGGCATCCATTTCGGCGTGAAGGTCTCGCTATAGCTTCGAAATGGGAAATATCACCCTTGAAATCCAAGACGAAATCTTGTTTTCGTTTATCTGCGAAAATTTTTGGCTTTGTGTCATCTTCCAAGAGTAGTAAATGAATATTTGCTACAATTATTTGTTTCAGATTTTGTTACAAGGTATCGTACCTTTGTGCTCGTGGCAATACGATCGTATGTTCAATACGACGCGCGTTCCTGGACTAGAATCCGATAAAATCGTGCACTACCACGACTCTAAACACATTGCCGTTTACCATCGAGGACGTTATTATAAAGTTATTATTTACCATCGCAACCGACTGCTGACACCTTGCGAAATCGAATTGTAAGCTGATCCTATTAGCCTAATTCATGTTTTACTTTCATAGTACACCCAATCGTCTATAGCTGCGGATGTCTCTCATTTCTGTGCGTTTTTGTTTTCGCTCGCCCCCTCACAACCTCCATTGTATTCATTTACCTACTTATGAATGGTCCGAATTCATCGTCCTCACCCTTAATTTTCCAGACAAATACAAATGATATTGGACGACACTTCATCGCCGGCCAAAGGAGAGGAAAGATTGGCCGCTTTGACCGCCGGTAATCGAACCGAGTGGGCAGAAACCCGACGAACGTATTTCTTCAAAGGAACGAATCGCATCAGTTTGGATGCCATAGAAAAATCAGCTTTCGTTGTCGCCCTCGACGATGTACCGTACGAGTACAGTGAGGTAGATATCTTCGCAAATACGCAAACGCTGTTGCAGCCTTAAGTTTCTCTATCTGATAATTATGGTTGTTGCTCGTCCCTGTTGCAGTCTGACCCGGGTAAACTCGATCAGTATGGACGAATTCTGTTGCACGGAAACGGATATAATCGATGGTTTGACAAGTCATTCACACTGTGCGTCGGATCCAACGGACGGGTTAGTTGATGATTGTATTTATGATTTCCTCGATAACTTTTTTCTTGTCTACAAAAGTTGGCTGCACTGGGTTAATGGCGTATTACATTCGCTATTTGCAATATTTACGTATTTAATGAAACTGATCGAAAGTATCTGAAGTATGTTGACGTTGTTTGATAACCGTGCAACAGTGAGTCATTTTTGCGAATGGGTATTAGAAAATCAAAATTTTATTAAAAGAAACGAATTGGTATGTATGGAAATTTACAACTTGAAAAATATGAACATAATATTTGTATAGTTTACCTAATTTTTAACCTATGCTAAAATATCATCGAAATTTTTGCAACGCCGACGAATTTAATGCAGAATAGAGAAAGATGTATTTGCTGCATCTGAGGTGTATAAACTATATTAGAATTATATTTTGTTGCTACCTTTGGTTGGCCAGTATTGTTATATTTTATTGTTTTTTTTCATTATTGTAACAAAATTCTTAAATTTTGTACGAAGGTGCTGCAAATTGAAAGTTCACTTTTTATCATTAGGTTAAAAAGGACTTGGGAAATTTTAAATTCGAATAAATATTTTGAAAATTGCAACTTCCTGACCTTAAAGATGCTAGTTTCATTTTACATGTCTTTACATATTTTTATGTTAGGACAAATTTTGCCATATTTTGCTGAAGAAAAAGCATGAACGAAATTGAAAATAAAATCAAGTTAAAGGGAAAAAATAGTGTTAACAGAAAATTTAGTCTAGAATAATGGACAAACGCATATTTTTTGACTGTTAATTCATATTTTCATTTATTCCTCTCACTTTTAGCTCATTTTTTTCAATTATAAGTTAGATGTATATTTTGCCCAGCCCTAATTAGGATGTAATCAGCCCAACTCCCACAGTCTAATGCATGTCGAAGGTAAGCAATGAATAAAAAACTGTGGACTTTTTTTTCGTGATTTCAAAATACTTCATGGCAGAGGTCGCCTGAAAAAAAATTGTATGGGTTCAATTTTCCCTGCTGTCTAATTTGAATAAAATTTCTTTGCATAAGTAGAATACTTTTTACTGACTAATATTCAATATTATTAAAGAAGTTTGCTACGTCGTATTTTGGTCTTCTTGAAGTTACTCTATTCTAACCAATAATTTGATCGTTCTTTTATATTTTGGAAAACTTTTATCATGTATGATAGCTTAAGGTAAGAATCGATTTGATTTGTAAAATTGGGATGTAAGAACTTTTTTGCATGGGCAGAACGATTTTCTCTCTTGAAATTTTTGAAATTTACTTAGGATGGTGCTCAGTAAAATTGGAAACTTTTTGAAATGTAATTTGTTTTAATAGTTAAGTATCATTTGATTTTAATTTTCTTTTCACTGGTGTTACAGCATTCAAACTGTGATGAGCATCATAAAATAATTAAATTATGTTATGTGTGAACTTATATTTTCGTCATTCAAACTTCATATCTCCTAATGTTTGTAATTAATTTTTGTGATTCATCGTAATTAATTATTATGAAAAACGCAAAAATTTTCTTTCTCTTTAAGTATGAGCATTTTTTGTTTTTGAAAATAACAAATTTATTTTCATTACGATAAAATATTGAAAAATGTTTGTGCAATTTCATGTTTTTTGAACCTCTTGAAAAAATATGACTAATATGGACTTTCTCCCGAAATAATTTATTGTTTTATCTACCAAATTTATATTTCTTCTTTGACCCCGTGTGAATATTGAACGTTTCGGTTATGTATAATTTTTTAAATACTTTTTTTTTCTTCTGCTTGTGTTACAGATCGGATTGAACGCTGAACATTCGTGGTGAGTTTATCAAACCCTGATAAATGATGTGAGGTCAATACGATAGTAAATTAAGTTTTTTCGTAAAAAAATATTTTTTTCGTCCTTTTTTTTGTTTTTTCTCTTTCCTTAACGCAGGAAAATTACCGTTTAAAAAAAAAAGTATTAATATTTTGAGCTCGATGGTGTTTGTAGGGCAGATGCTGCCGTCATCTCTCACCTTTGGGAATACGTTATTCTGGAAGATGGCCCTCCCAATAAGTAAAAACAACTTATTTGTTTTAGATGTATATTGTTCTGTTTGCCTTCACGGGTTTGGTCTTTTACGTGCTTTGAAGGGTCCTCTCGCCCATTTTCATTCTTCTTCTTCTTCTTCTTCTTTTTCTGTCTTTACTTGTTAAAATATAATTTCTAATCACTTGTTACGGAAGAAAGCTAGCTCTTTTATTTCGAATTGCGATTTTTTTATTGTGGTGATGGATTTTGGTGTTGAATATGACGTTTAAAAAAGCATGTGGATGCTGTGTTGTAAATTTCGCTTAATTTTATTGTTTTTTTTTTTTTTGTTTTTTTTTTACACATTGTGTAAGAAGCGACTAAATAATTCCTCGGAAGTTTGTGAAACTGTTATCTTTTGTTTCCAGTTCTCCGTATTTTTTTTATCTCGTCAGGATAATGGCTGCTCAAAAAGTATACATAGTTTTGCTTTCGATTTTTTACATTTTAGTGTTGTGAAAAATATGATTGTATGAACAAAATTGTCACCAATTAGGATTTAGTGCGTAGTATGCAGTGAGAATAATATGTAGTAAAAAGCTTATCATTTGTAAATTCGTAGAAATTTCCCTTCTCAAAAAGTATTATCAAAATTATTCGAATGAAATTGATACTGACGCACATTTTCTTATAGGTAAATCTTTAATATTTATTATTTGAGAAATTAAAAAAAATTTTTCTCAATTTGAAGTTTTTTTTACAGGATGAAGTTCGGTGAGAACTCTCTGTTTTTTAAAAAACTGATTTGAGTTTATAGGCTGTTTAGTGCAAATTTTTTCCTAGATTTCAAACTTTTCTGTGAAACAAAAGATAAAAAGTCGGTATATAATTAATTTTTTTTTTTTTTCGTTTAGTTTACAAATTTTTCGACGTAGATTCCTCGAATGTTTAAATACTTTTAATTGAAAATAAATTGTTTCATACTGATAATATTCTGAATTAGTTAGCTACTATTTGCTTGAAAGGAATGTGTATTATGCAGTATAAGGCTCGTTCTTTTGGCCAAAAAAGTGTACTAAACGGAATGAATGCCAATTAAGTCTATGTTCTTGCATTTTTTCTTTAATTATATTATTAGTGTCGTTTCAAATTTATTGCAAACTTAGTTCAGAGAAAAGGGTAGAAGGTGTATAACTTTCTGCACTTAATGAAACGGACGTGTGAAAAAATTGCAAAGAAAATTCTCGTCGTATCCTACGGTTATTTGATAATTTATTTATTTTGTTGTATGATAACTGGTAACTGATATTTGTTTTTATTTCGTTTTGCTTGCACTTTCTGCACTCTTTCCTGTCCCAGTTCTGATTTCTGAACCATCTTGAACTGAGTTCACACTTTTTTGGCGAAAAGAACCCACCGCTGGGGTGTTACGGTAAATTATATGTTTTCTGAGTATTATTTAGTTTTAAGAAACTTCACTACTAAGTGGGGTGGTGTTGGAATATACGAAAAAGGCGTAGGTTCTTGAAGGATTAATATTTTCATATTTTTTCATCCTTGACTCGCAGAGCTCATATTTGGTCTCAATATTATCTCCGAAATTCATACAAAAATGTTTCGTCGCTTCCTCCAGTGTAGTGATCTGGTAGGGTATGCGCTCGTAGCTTGCTTTGAATTTGACCCTGTGAGATAGTGAAAGTAAAAATTTTCTTGAAATATAATATTCTCCCCTTTGCTGCAAAAAATAGAAGAATATCGTAATATCATTCCATCTTTCGCAATAATATTTAAATCACCATCAGCTATGCCCTTTTTATTGAATTTTGAGTTAAAATTTTCATGTATGTTTTTCTTTTTTCATTTATTTTTCTGTGGTGTTATTTGAAACAGGGCAGATGCACCAGTTGTTGGACATATGTGGGAGTATATCTTTGGGATTGAATTGGAGACAGGGTCAGTGTGTTTTTTCTGCTTTAATTTGCTTTATTCGTGTGTCGTGCTTACCTTCATAAAATTTGATTTGTTTAGCTTTAAGCTCATAATGTGTTTTACTGTATTTCGGATTTTATGTGTTATTTGGCTCGTAATTTTTGAAACTTGACACCCGTATTCACAAACGTCACTTTAATCTCCCTTTATTTAAACTTTACTTTGAAACGGCCTTTCGCATAATTTTCCATTTAAAAATGTGGTAACGTTGTATTTTCTTATGGGATTTCTCTTTCGATTATTTAACACTGGAGACCCAGGTAAACACACAAATCCGTGCCAACAATATTCACTCAAAGCCGTAAAATGGACATGAGTTTCTTTCGATTTCACTGGATTCACAGCAACGTATTTACATAGCTTTAAGTTTATAGGACCAACAGATTGAAAACAGACGAAGAAAGGTTAACTGCTCATGCTCAGAAAAACGATGTCCATTTTCGACCCCTAGAATGATGGCACGTTTCGTTAACATTGGTGGAATAGGGCTACTGGGTATTCAGTACTAAATGATCGAAGTATTTCTCTCATAAAATTACAATGTTACCACATTCTTCAATACGAAATTGTGTAGTAAATCGTTTCAAAGCGAAGTTTAAATAAAAGGAGGTTAAAGTGACGTTTGTGAATATGGCTGTGAGTCATTGTAATGTATTTAATGGAAAATATAGACGTGACATTAAATTTGTGATACGTTGGAGGATAATGCCTCGTGATGAAACCATTTATACGCTCTGTCAAGGAACATAATAACTTGGGTTAACCGTTGAAACCCATATTTTTTTGCATTAGCCTAACGAATTTGTTGCATGCCAAAAAGTGAGATGAATTGTTTTTTCTTTCTTTCATGCAGGTCATAATTTTCGATTGCTTAAACCATAACTCTTCTACTCACTTGAATCTATTTTCTCCGTTAGTGCAATTTACTAGTCATTACTAACGAGTAACCTTTATGCGACATGTAGATACGATGCTGATGGCCATATCAAAGGTGTTCCAGAATTCAAACCTCCCAAACCAGTCCGTTTGCAGTGGGATTTCCCCGAGCCTGCTATAGAAGCGATTGAGAAATCATACAAGGTAATATCTGAATGAAATCGATTTCTGTCTCCACCCCGTAGGTTGCTATCTAATTGTTTTTTTTGTTTTTTTTTGTCATTTGTGCAGATTGCTTTTGACATTTTGAACGATTTAGACCTACGTATTCTTACCCACAGAGCATTCGGCAAAGGATTCATTAAAACGTGTCGCGTTGGACCGGATGCATTTATCCAGATGGCATTGCAGTTGGCCTACTATCGCGTAAGTAATATTTGAGAGTATTCAACGTACTTCTCTTGAATTAGTTTGCTGCTAAAAGAAGAAATTTTGGGGTTTAACATGATAGCTGTAGTGTACTATTTATCATTGTCTTTGTTTATATGTATCAAAGAATGGCAGGAGATTTAATTTTGGACAATTCAGATTTAATAAATGGAAGTTTTACCTGTTTCACCCTTCGTTGGGTTCAGCCATACTTACTACTCAGAAGACAAAATTTGTATTATTCTTTTAAAGTCTGCATGAGCTAATCATTTTGCAACTTCATATTCATTCAGGGGCGTAATTAGATTAGAAGGGTTAAGGAGAAGCTTAAACAGAAAAAAAAATTGCTAAATAATTAGACCGACACGTGTATATTTTATTTTCCTACTCTTAGATGCTAGTACAAATTGAAACAAAGTAATGTTTGACCTCTGTTCTTACTTTTTTATTTATTTATTTATTTATTTATTTTTTATTTTTTATTTTTTGAGTGGCAGCGCACTATTTTGGTATGGTCGTGGCCTCCGCCGGCCACCCCTAAATTAGGCCACTGTATTCGTCATTCTTCATGAACTCTTTATCTACAGGTTGTCAGGGGAATCGACTGCCAAACTTCGATCGTTAATAGTACTGGATGAAACAAGTAACAAAATACCCTAGTGAAAGGGATATTCTACATTTGTGTTCGTATTTACGTGAAGTTGTGTAACATATTTTGGTATGAATAATTTCAAAATGCTAGAAATTGACTGTCAAACTTGAGTGGTAGGTAGTACTCGATAGGACGAGTAAACAATGTTCTCTTAAAGTGTGGCTTATATTCCCTATTGAAGGAGCTGTATTAAATTTTCGAGTTTCAATAATGTTTTCTAAAAAATAATTTTAGGTGATAATTTATTGTGATAACGTTTTTACTTATTTTGTCAAGTACGTAATTCAAACTACCGAAGTTTTGCAGTTTATCGTGAATGACGACTTCGTTCACGATTCAATGATGACAATGTGATGTGAGGCGTACAGAACGAGGATCGAAAGAACTTGAGACTTGTGGTAATTTAGAGGTTTATTGCACGAATGAAAAATACATTATTAACAGAATACGAAATGGCGAAGCAACAGCAATGTACGATCGAAAGTAGTAGGGGAAAGCACTTCGTGGTGAGAGTGTACGTATGACATATATATATAGTGATCGTGATGATGATGATGAAGAATGAGTGAAGGTGGGATTTCCGTTACAACACCCCCCTGAAATTTTATCGAATGAGTTCTTCATCATGTCTGATGCTGAAAGTAAACGAATTATTATTGCTTATACAAAAAATATTAATATCAAAAATGACATATGCGTAATAAAATATTTCAAAAAAATAAAAATGTTGACATCGTATTATTTAAATATTATGGTAACTTTGTGTTTTCAAAAAAATTTTTGTTTTGCTGTGCTTCGAGAATAATAAGGGTAAAATAAATAAATATATAAAAAATGGTAAAATACATGCAATAGTGGGTTAATATGTGATGCAGAATAATATATGGCATCGAAGAGAAAAAAAAATAAAATAATTAAATGTATATAAAAAATAAAAATGGTAACATGCAAAAAAAATTTTCGTATACATTGATGACTAATACAAAATATATTCAGAAGTGTGCTCAAAAATATTCTCGAACATTTACGTTTATATAAGAGGAGAAGAAAAAAAGAAAAAAAAAATAATCACGATAAAATAAATTAACAAAGGTTTATGAGGCACACGATCGTTTATCAGAAACGTTACGTTTAATAGGTATTATCTATGGTACATGACATGAAAAAAGATTATAGAATAATATTCATCGCATCGCTTCTTTATCTTTCGAGTATATCATTGTGTTTGAACTGGCGCTTACAATATAGAGGAACGTTTTCGACTTATCTTAATTTGCGGTCATGTAATGGATTTAATCTCTATTGTGTTGATTGTTGAAGGAATTACCTTTCATTACTTCGTGTGGGAATATTATGTGTATTTCTCTCACGGTTGCTTGAAAATGTATAAAGTTTTTATTATTCGAATTGTAGGGTTTCGACTTGCTTGATTTTCTTGCTTTTTTCTTTGTTAATATTTTCGAGAATTGACGCATTTATCTATTGCAAGTATTTTCTGGTAAATGGTATTGTTGAGTACTAATTTTGCATTAAATTGAAGGTTAGATTTTAAGCATTTATTTTCATGTTACGACTTATATTTGGACTTGGGACGACTTGTACTTTATGATGATGAATTTTGAAATATATTATGACTTTGGAATAAACGAATTATTTTTATATCAATTATGTGTAAATATTCGTTTCGTTTAATATTTTGACAACTATATTTTCGAATTTTGATCGATCTAGTGATTTTGTCAAAATGTCTGCTAACTGATTTTCGGAGCTTACAGTCCTAAAGAATATTATTTTTTCTTCAAATGCCTCCAAAATTGAGTAGCATTTGATCATTAGGGCTCTCGACTTTTTCTGACTACCCCCTGAACATATTTTTTGCGTTGAAATGTTATCTTCCATTATATCTACGCTTAATTTTTCACCTAAAATTTCATAATTTATATTTTGTGTGACTTTTATGGTATCAAGTGCATCATAAACTGCAATTATTTCAGCTGCCGTGCATGAATAGTTTGCTTACCGCAATTCCATTCTACTAAATCCCCATAAGAAAATATCATAAATCCAGTTATGGATTTTCCTTTACCTAAACTATCCATATCTATATTACCTTCATCCACCTGGGGTGCATACGATGCATCAATATAGGCCTGTATACCATCCCCTTCTGATCTATATATTATATTGTAATTTTTCGTAGTATTAATATATTTGAAAATTCTTTTTGCATAATTTTTTAATGTATGATTAGAATTATTTTGGAAGCGAGATAGAAAATTTACCGGGAATAATATGTCCGGTCTTGTAAGTCTCGCTAAGTATAGCAATCCACCTATCATTGACCTATATTCGGTGTCATCTATGCCACCTTCAATTTTATCCAATTTTAATCCCGTTTCCATCGGAGTGTTCGTATTTTTCAACTCCGAAATTCCAAATTTTTTTAACATTTTTTCTATGTGTTTGTATTGGGAAAGTATTATTGTATTTTGTTCTATATTTCTATTTATTTCTAGTCCCACAAAAAATTTTGGGTTATTTATTATGGTAATCGTAAAGTCTTTCTGTAGCTCCTCATTTATTTTTGTAATTGATGACTGTAAGTTTGATGCGATCAATATGTCATCTACATAGGTTAAAAAATATATTTTTTCATTATTATTAATTATTGTGTATAAGCATCTATCGCTCTTAGTTTTAGTAAAGCCCATCTCCCTTACTTTTGCGTCCAACAGGTCATACCATGACTTACTAGATGTTTTTAGTCCATATATAGATTTTTTCAATTCCAAAACCTGATTTGTGTTGATATTCACACCTTCAGGTTTTCGTACAAATATAGGTTTAATAATTGGTGAGTTTAGGTACGCAGTTTTTACATCATACTGTACCATAATTAATTTTTCTTTATTTATTATAGATAGCAATGATCTTATTGTCCCTACTGATGCTACGGGGCCATGGGTTTCCGCAATATTATATTCGGTTCTATCCTTAAAACCTCTTGCTACAAGCCTTGCCTTGGGTTTTGGATTCCCAAATTCATCAAATTTAATTGTGAAGATCCATCTTGTATCTATCAGTTTTTGGCGATCATAGTCGATTATTTCCCACACATTCATATCATCGAGAGAATTAAATTCGTCATTTATTGCTCTGATCCAATCATCTCTAAAAGGGTTTGATTCTATATCAGAATAATTTCTAGGTATGTTATCTTCTATATATATTTTATTATATCTTATATTTATATTCATGACTACAGGATTAATTATCCCCAAATCATACTCGTAATCTGATGACTTTATTACTAATGGTTTATTATTTATCAGTAACGATTTTATATTCTGGGTTTCATCCACTTTAACATCACATGAGATGTATGATTTTGTGTTATAGGGGTCTTTAAGACAATATCCCGTATTCGTATAACCCATCATTATATTTTTTTCGGCTCTATGTGCTAGCTTTGGGTCAATTTTGTTTTTAGATTTTGTTTTGGCTTTAGTGGCATTTTGCTTTCTGACTTCTACAGGAATATGTCTGTAGGTCAATGCTCCAAAAACTTTTAAATTTTTAAGGTTTGGTTTTATCCCATAGAATAGTTCGTAGGGTGTTTTATACCCTTCGTTTGCTTTTGTGGGGGATCTATTAATTAAATAGGCCGCTGTTACTACAGCATAAGACCAATACTTTATGTCAAGGTTGGCATCAATTAACATGGCCCGTACTCTCCTCATTAAAGTTTGATTTTGCCTTTCGGCAACACCATTTAATTCCGGGGAATATGGCACCACATAATCCATCGTTATGCCAACCTCTTTGCAATAATTTAGTATTTTTATATCAGTATATTCTTTGGCGTTATCACACCTAATAGTCCCTATGGGGTACTCTGGGAATTTATTTTTCATGGATAATATAATATTCTTAAATTCATTTGTTACCTGACTTTTGCTAACAATGGGCATTACGAACGTATATTTCGAGAAATGATCTATAAATGTTAGGATATATTTTTGATTTGCTACTGAAGGAGTAAATGGACCCATAATATCTGAGGATGTTATTTCTAATTTTCGAGTAGGTTTATTTCTAACACTATTATGACCCAATCTCGAATTATTAGCAATGCAACATATTTGGCAATTTAAAAAATCCTCATCCCTAAAATTTATATTATCTGGAATGCCTACTGCCAAATTTTTAAGTTTTTGTAGATATCTGGCATTCAAATGCCCTAGTCTCCTATGTATAATTAATTTTTTATTAATATTATTATTTATTTGTGGATTTTGAGGTATTTCCTCAATTTCATTATTATCATCTTTTATTTTATCTTTCTCACCCCCCTCAGATGATTCCTCATTATCGTCATCTTCCTGAATTTCTAATTCCACAGTAAAATCATCCCATTCATCATCTATATTCTGGGTGACAGGAGCACATATTATATTATTATCATTATTATTAATATTATTATTATAATTTTTGTTTTTATTTTCGATATTATAATATATATAAAATATTCCCTCTTCTTTTTTTGCTGTTATAATTATTTCAGCATTTTCAATAAAATATATATTAGCTATATCTTTTTGTTGATCGATATTGATCATACCAGTGTTCGTAATTTTTATAGCTGAAATGATATCTAAATTTAGATCTGGCACGTAATGAACATCCTTTAACTCTATCAATGATTGAATCTTACTGGAATTCTCGACTTTGATCACCATTCTTCCCGTATGGGTAGCATATAAAAAAGTATTTTTACCTGCACATTGCAATTTTATTGGAGTCACAAATTTTTTAACATCGACTAATTTATCCAAGTCAGATGTTAAATGCACTTCTGCAGCTCCATCCAAAATTGCTTTATGATTTAATATTTCATAATTTTCATATTTATTATTTTTATTTTTATTTATTAGTTCGTTCATTAACCATTCATTATTATTTTTATTAAATTTTTTTACCATACAAGACATTTTTACCTGTTGTTCCGAGTTCTCTTTTTTATTAGAGTTCGGTTGGGTTGTATTAGTTTTTGGGGGATATGTTCCCTGACTATTATTAAAATTATTATTATTATTATTTTCTTGTGAATTATTACCACTGCAATTTTGCGCTATATGGCCAAATTGCCCACATTTGTAGCATTTTGGATTATTATTCTGATAATTATTCCTATTGTTGCCTCTATAATTGTTACCTCTATAGTTATTTCCTCTATAATTTGAGTTGCCTCTATAACTATTTCCTCTGTAATTTCCATTACCACCATTGCCATTACTATTTGAACTATTATTTTGATTTTGATTTGGTTCGTTATTGATACCATTACCATTATTATTGAAATTACCGTTATTATTAAAATTGTTTCGATTACCATTAGTGTAACCATTACGACCATTTCCGTTTCTTCTATAATTATTTCTATTTCTATAATTATTATATCTTCCCCTGTAATTATTCCTATTATAGTTATTATTATTTTTATAATTATTATTAACTTGATTATTATTACCATTTTGTTTCTTTAAAGTTTGATCCCTGAATTTCTGATCAGAGTCCTCCCTTAGTATTCTTTTAAAATTGTCTAAATTTTTTTCGTTTGAAGGTAAATTTTCATATTGGATTTTCGCAATTGCCTGTTCGTAACATAAGGCTAATTGTAAATTTTCTAATTCCTCTGACTCGGTGACTTCTTTACCGCTATCTCTCACGTCGGTTACTAATTCATCCCATTTTTTTAAGAAACCTTTCATATTTCCTCCTGGTTGAAATCTAAATTCAGTCCATTTTGCTTTCGCCATATTTGCAGTGACAGAAGTTTTTGTGCCATAAATATTATCTAATTTTTTTAGCATATGAATTGCTGTATTGCAATCTCGTATTTGTTTTGTTATTTCATTAGATACTCTCTCTAAAACAAACGCTTTGGCGTTATCCTGCATTTTACAGTAATTAATCATATTTCTATCTGGTCGAAAATTTAAATCATCAATATTATTTATATATGGCTGTAAAAACTCGTGTTCCCCAAAGATGTCATAGTATCCCGCACCTCGGATGGCAGATATGATCATTCTACGCCAATCTAAATAGTATTTTCCATTAAAAACTTTTCCAAGTGGGGCTTGGATGGGTTTGATTTCGTTTGGGGATGCCATTTCTTCTTCTATTTTTTCAAAACCTAACAAATTATTTTCCTTATTACAAATAGGTGTGTATTTTTTATTTTCGATTGATTCTTTTTCTAATTTTTCTATCAAACTTTTTTCTTTACGATTTTCTATTTTATCCAGTTTTTTTAATTTATTCAATTAGAAAAATCTATTCATAAATTTTTCTTTTGATTTTTCTGAACTATAAATTCTATTTGAGAAATAGTTTACTGAGGATTCTGCAATTTTAATATATTTTAGGCTACTAATATTTTCTATTCTTCCTGATATATCCACTACAAAGGACTCTAATATTATTTCTCCTGTGAAATATGTGACGTAGGGTAAATCATAAGTTTCAATTTTTATATCTACAACTCTTTCACCTTCAAATTTATTAATCAATTCTTTTAATTCTTCCTCTTTAATATTATATTCACCCAATTTTCCTTCGCACAGACTTATTATCGGGGGCATAAAAATTTAATTATTATTCAACTTAGTTCAAGAACACAATCACGTACCACGAAAAATAATCAACTTCAATAAATATTACCTTTACAAAATAAAAAATATTCTACTTTACTTCATCTGTTGCGCTGACGAATAATCCCAGTTTTCTGTTCTCTGCTGTTGACCGTTGTACTAACTGCTTAAATTTTGTTTGGAGTTGTCCGAAAAGTTGGGTCCTCGATTTTGTGGATCTGCGATGAGTCCTCGACGATGGGAGCAGTTTTCCTTGGGCTGTTCACTCGATCTTTTTGGCGGTCCTTCTTGGTTTTAGCGTTCGATGACTTCCAGGTTCGGCCGTTATTAAGTCGGGAACTTCAGCTTCAAATTTATGATTTTATTTTTTGAATTTTTCAAAAAATTAAAATTAATTAAACTTCGAGTTTTAAATTTCTCGAGAAGAAAAAACAATTAATTCTTCATGTATTACACGACAGAAAACATAGAAAGATTTTCACGCAACAGTAAAATAAGTTTAACAGATTATTTCATTCATTTAAATTTTTAAGTCTCTCCTCATAGTTCTACCGCAGCGATGGCTACCATGATGTGAGGCGTACAGAACGAGGATCGAAAGAACTTGAGACTTGTGGTAATTTAGAGGTTTATTGCACGAATGAAAAATACATTATTAACAGAATACGAAATGGCGAAGCAACAGCAATGTACGATCGAAAGTAGTAGGGGAAAGCACTTCGTGGTGAGAGTGTACGTATGACATATATATATAGTGATCGTGATGATGATGATGAAGAATGAGTGAAGGTGGGATTTCCGTTACAACACAATGTATAAAAAAATCACCATTTCAGTGATGTCATCAGACCATAATGACGTCAGTAGAAAAAACGAATCACGTGATGGTACAATTATACAGACAATGAGAAACGGACGTCTTAGAGGCAACGACGAATTTGACATTTGTATGACAACCGTTGAAAAGATAACGTGTTTTGTGACTTGTATTCATTTAACCGTTCACCTGGGACACCTTGTATATTAGAGTAATTTAACAGTTGGATTTTAGGTATATCTCCGTGATGAAACTTATTCCGTATTAATCATTCTCAATTTCCGCACTTTTAGTTTGCAGTGAATTTCAAAAAAAAAAAAAAAAAAAAAAAGGCAGGGTTGAATATTGTTTAACATCTCATTTTTCGGTGCAAGAGTGTTTCGATTTATCTGATGGTATGCCATTGTGCAGTATGAAATTTGAAATTTTTGTTCACTTTCGTTTATTTTGTGGACGTTGGAAGTAATAGCTGAAAGTTGTATAAGTATACGATCGAAAGTTAATACCCTTTCGTTTGTGTTATCGTCATGTCGTCTTTGCATGATTCAAAAAATTCGTAGAAAATCTGAATAGAACCTTGCATAATTAGATTTTTTAATTGTGTTTTCTTTTACCTCAAAATCCTATTATGGTTATTACGGTATTTTAATTTTTAGACTGCTTTTGTATTATGAATAGATTGTGTCGCATTTCTATCGCAGAGATATTATAATTCACTCATTGAATATCTTCAGAGCCTCAAAGAATTGAAAAATGACATTTATACCAAGCGAAGGCCGAACACGGCAAAGCTTTTTTTTGTAGTTTGATTCTGAAGAAGAAAAAATAAGTTTTTTCAATTCTGAAATTAGGCGCAAAAAATTGCAACTGTACAAAATCAGACTATGAAACAAACAATGCTCTTGGTCACTTTCGGAAAGAAAATGTTTGCTCGGTATTAATTTAGTGTACCTTTTGAGACGAATGTTCTTTTCCTTTTTTTTTTTTTACTTATTTCAAATTGATTTTCTCATTTCTGTGCAATAGGATGCTGGGAAATTCAGTCTAACGTACGAAGCATCGATGACTAGACTATACAAAGAAGGCAGAACTGAAACTGTAAGATCGTGCACCGTCGAATCATCTTCTTGGGTTAAAGCGATGGAAGATCGAAATTGCAGCGTAAGTGCAATACGTTGCATGTGCTGGATTAAAGCCTTGTTGACACTTAGCTACTTTTCTTCCTACTAGCCAGCTGCTTGGGGTACTATTCTGTTGACGATTAAAATCGTTACTCTGTTTTAACATTTTAAAGTTAAATTGAACTTGACAAATCACCATGTGAAATTCTAATGTAGTGAGTTTCTTTATTAAATTATTCGCCAAGTTAATGTTGACTTTAATGGCAAAAATAATGTAGTGACTTCAACTTTTAATGTAAAGAGTACCCCAGGGTTGTGCTGTAGAATAACCCGAGTAATTTTATCGTAAAATTACGTGTAAAATTACGTAAATTTATATGTGTGGAAAAAAGAATTATTTTACATGGATGTAAATTTACTTGCTTCTTAGAAATTTCAAATTCCTGATGAGGAAAATTGATTAAAAGATAACAATTAATATAATTATGTAATTTTAATTGAATTAAGTTGATAAACTGATTGAAATTGAAGTGTTGAACTGAAGTCAAAATGGAAGAAACCACTGAAAAATTGAAGCAAGAAAAAATTCTAATGGAATTATTTGAATTAGGATGTTTCCTAAAAGCAGCCATGTTCACGCCAGAATCCTTAGTAACAGAAGTAAAAAATCTTCTTCAAGAAAATACCAAACTGAAAAACCATATTGAAAAATTGAAACTATGTGTGCAAATGTTATTGAAAGAATTGAAACATCAGTCAACAATTTTAGAATCTATACGTAAGGCATTTATGTAATTCTTCCTTCAGTTTCATTGACAGTTTTAGAATTTGGAAATATTTTTATTTCTTAATATACTTTTTCACCTTTTGTAAGTCGAATTCAATATTCGATACAAAATTACAAACTTCGTTAAAATGTTTTTTTTTTTTGGCAATAGTGGTGAAGTCACTTCAAAACATATTTCTGATATCAACTCAGAATCATACTCCATTGTTTACTCCAAAAACCTTATTTTAATGTTTATTTTTAAATTTTAACATCAAAGTAAAACAGATTTTTTCGATCTTAAATTTCTATTACTGTTTTTTTCTCTTTTTCCTTTCATTTTCCTTTTTCTATAAGTTACCTCTATTATCAATGTTTTCAATATGACGTGAATTTATTGATGAAATGAAGTTGTTTCTCTCATGAAATATTACAAAATCTGAAGTATATGCTGATGAACACTATTACTTATTTTTATGCTTGTAAACGACTCTGAGCCATATTTTGAAGAACTTTCAAGCAGTCAATGCATACAGCACAGTGTTTGCCATCGATTTTAGTTATATTGAATCTAGGTGTATTTATAACTGAACCTTTAGGACATCCCATAGTAAAATGAATTGATAAGAATTATTGAATAATGAAATTGAAATAGCCCATCAGCAATAAAGATCAATTAATATAATACCCAAAACTCCCAAAAGTTTAATAATTTAGAAGTTTTGAATTCTTTGAGAAAAAAATTATGTAAAAAATAAGATGATTGATAAGAATTGGAACCTTATCATACACTTACACGTAATTTTACTTGATAATTATTATACGAATTTTACATTATTCTACATGTGACATAAAAAAAGTTTTTTTACACGTAGAACAACTCTGGAGTACCCTAAATAGCTGGAAAGTTGCTGGAAAACTAGCCAAATGTGAATAATGCTTACCTTGTTTCTCATTTGCGATTTACCGATCTAAATTAATCGATTGGATTTATTCACTCTCTGCCTATGTTTATATCTACCAGGTTGATGAGAAAGTTAAACTTCTTCGAACTGCCTGCAGCGTTCACCAACGCGCCTGCCAAGATGCGATGATCGGCAAAGGAATTGACAGGCATTTATTCTGTCTGTATGTCGTCTCTAAATACTTGGAAGTTGATTCACCATTTTTAAAAGTAAGATACCTCTCATATTTTTCTACAAAAATTTGTTAAAGATGCTGAAACCAGCACGCTTGATCATTCGCCGATACATTTTCCACGCATATAGAGTCTTGAGGATGTATCTCATCTACGATTTCACCCGTTGAAGATAACACAGTTCAAGAATTTTTCATCCATTTTAGGAGACAATGGTTTTCGTTATTAATTACGTAAAATTTCTCTTCTTGTTTTCGCTTTCCATTCATAGAAAGTTAGAGAAGTATCACCTTATCCAAAGTCTTCTCATTTTGTGAATGGTCGATTTTATCAGGTGAAATCATTAGATCCAATAATATTTTGTATCTTTCAACTATAACCCATATTAGAAACTCTAGTAAGTGCTGGTTGTGCTAAATAGTTGAACTACCGATGAGTATGGTTTAACTTCTTTTTACCTTGCACTTTATCAGTTGAACCTAGTCTTTCTCACGGTTTGATGTTGATACAACCAGGCCTATAAAAATGAATTTAACCTTGGCTTTAGTAGCATAGCCAAGATTTTTGTATAAAGCGAAGGGGGGGGGGGCTAATACGACTAATACGTATTTGAAGTAAAAAGAACGTAAAAGTGAAAATAAAAAGCCGTGATTTTGAACTTTTCGTCAATTCATCCATAATTTTCTGCCATTTTATACTCGTACATTGCTAAAAGTATTAACAATGCCGCCAAACCATTGAAATGTTCTTGAAGATGTGAAATTTTTTAGGCTGTAACCGGATGGGTAAGGATGGGAAATTTACATTTAAATCTGATTGATTGATTTTTTTCTCAGTATTTTTCTCAGGTCATTTTTTAATTGCCATCTTTCGCTGGGTGTACAATAGCGCTAAAGATCTATAATACATGCAAATTTTTCCATGATTTTCACTCTGAATTAAATGTGGGAAATACGAAAATGATCTAAAGTTGAAAAAAAAAAATCTTACCGGCCGAGGCAGTTAGCATTTTCCCGTCGTTCAATGGCTCTATTTTATTTCTTTGTTTATTGTAGTGGTTCAAAAATGACGCAGTGCAAGCGTACTCCAAAGGGGCTTGAGGTAATTCCTGCCAAAAAAAAATCAAAAAAGCAAACCAGTTAAATACTAGTAAAAATTTCAATAACATATTATGTTAGGTATATTATTTATTAAAAATAGGCGCAATGAAGTAGATTTTTAACAAACAAAAATTTTTTTGTTCAAAAGTAAAAATGTGATATACTTGATTACATCTATTTTTAATTTATTATAACATCCCGAAAACCAAAATAAATTCAATTTACCTCATATGAAATAGGATTTGACTAAAAAATCCTATTCCACTCGTGTATTTATGTGGTGCTTATGCCCAGTTCAAAGATGGTGATAATTGGCTTCACTTCTGTCGCAGAGTTCGGTATCTAGTATAATATAAACATCTCTGTTTAGATGCACAGAGTGTACAACTCCAGTAACTTCACTTTTATCTTTCACGTATTTTTGTATCACCGTGTATATTGGGCATTGGATATCTCACTGGTTAGAGCCGTGATCAAATCCCTGTGGTGATACTTTTTTTTTTTTTTTTTTTTTTCAAATAAATCGCTCATTATGTACAAAGTAACGCATGCGCCGAAGACAGTGCATAATGTAAGAAACGATCCATGAAGAATTTACATTATGCATTGTTCTAAAATCGTTCGCTTTATATATCGTTAAGAGACACATAATCGTCTATTTTATTGACAGGTGTTGCAAAAAATAATTTAAAAAATAATATTTTATTTTTCTACATAATATTCATATTGAATCTCATAAAACTGAAAAAATGGCGGAATTACTCATTTTTTCATTGGTTTATTTCAGATCGTAATATCCTACTTGACTTCCATCACTTTTATAGTATGGATCACTGCTACACCATTTTCTAGCGGTAACTTTAAGGGTCTCGAAATGTTTTAAGTTTGTTCTTTTAACTTTTCTCAAGTAGTGACGCCAATATTTATGCCAACTACGTGCAACGTGTCTCAACGAGTCGCTGAATGCCATTTTTCAAAATTAATAATTATTTTCGTTCGCATAAAAGGACCCAGTAAACCGAAATCATTTTGTACTCGTTTGAAAGTACCACGATTGTTAAACCAAACGTAATGAAAAATCATGATTGTTCATTGGGTATTTTTTATTGAAAAAAAATTGCAATTATTCTCAAAAATGTGGAAAATGCTTGAAAAATGGCTAACGACTTAACTTCAAAAGATCGTGGACTCTACTCATGTAATGATGTAAATATATATCAAATAAAAGTTACGCTCATATAGAGTATAGACTCTCATCTTTAGGGTGCGGCAATAACAAGTATAGGATCCCCCAGTAAGTAAGGGGGGGATCCTATACTTGTTATTCTCCTGCTTTCGTTAATTTTTTCATCAACGAATTTCCGTTTGCTTGGTGGATCATTTGTTCCATCTTGTCCGAGTAGGTTTGTGGAGTTTCTCATTAATTAATTTATTTATTTTTGTCCCACTCTTCGTCGTAGGCTGTCCTAAGCGAACCGTGGAGATTGTCAACGTCGCAAACGCCGCACGGCCAGACGAGTCGATTTAACGTAAAGGAAAATCCCAATTGTATATCAGCTGGTGGTGGCTTCGGTCCAGTCGCTGACGACGGATACGGTGTCTCCTACATTATCGCAGGAGAAGATCTCATTTTCTTCCACGTATCTAGTAAAATTAGCAGTCCAGAGACGGTAAGTTTTTCTCATAAAAGAAAGAAACAAAATAAAAAAAGTTTCTATTTAAATTTTCGAATGTGTGAAGCTATCTACTTGTACAAGTAATGATATGTAATTCGCTAAATTGTTATATGTTTATTTTTTATTATTATAGAATTCTAGCCGCTTTGCCAATAATATTGAGAAAGCTTTGGATGACATGAAAAAACTGTTTTTAACGTGGAAAGAATTACAAAAGACATCATCGAAGTGAAAAGACTTAATCGCTGTAGTAGCGCATCGTTTGTTCAATTTTTACCTACCTACAATTTTCTTCCGTTTGTTTTATTCAATGTTTTAAAAATTATTCGCTCCTACTGTACGTTTGGGCCTTGAACGTACGAAATTTTTATTTATACTTACGTGAAAAATTGTTCAATTGTTTTTACCTCCTAACATTACTATTATTTCGTCAACTTGATTTCTGTCTTTTTTCTTTTTTTTTTTTTGTAACTCGTTTTCGACTAAAAACCTGCTATTTAATTTCATTTCTTCAATCTTCCATGACCTGCGCGCTCTTCATTGGTTTCAATATCATTTTAGCACGTTTTCTACCAAAAATATACCTTTAATTATTTTTAAACATTTTTTCGAGGTACGACTTGAATTTTTTGTTCGAATTTACGCCATCAAGATCGTCGTATACGTTGATTCACGCTGTACTTTTTTCAACATCGCCCGTTTATTGTTCCTGTATTCCCCTCCTCCCCTCCTTGGACAAACTTAATATCTTAACAGGATTAAGTATCTAAATACCTATCCGTAGCGTGTTAATGATTTTTCATGGAGAAATTTGTTTACCGATTTTGTGTAAGTCGGTATTTAATTTCTTATATTATAGTAATTTTATTTATTTTTCGTAGCTGTGATATCGAAATATATTGGTTCGATGTTCTTAAAATCGGTTGTTTTTCCCGAATTTGATGAATATTCTGAATACGGGTCACGTTGTACCGGAACAGTTGACGTGTTTTTCTTCTTTTTCTTCCTTAATGAAATTTATTGCGAAGTTATTACTTCGATTTGTACTATACGGTAATCATAATTTGTTATTTATGTTCGTGTTGATAAAAAAAAAAGAAAATACACGATTTTAAGTTGAGGCTGAATTTGTTTTTGCGTCGGTTCTTGAAACAGAAAACTTGTATGTTGGAAAGTTGTGTTTTCGAATAAATTTGACGTAAGCTCAGTTTGACGCTGTGTATGAAATTGATCTAAACAATTTATATCGTATCAGTTCAAGACTAGGCGGTAGCCTTTATTCAGTCTAGACTTTGTAAATTTTCTTTATTCTCGGCTGAAATTTTTTTCAAAAAAAAACAAAAAACATGTTATCAATTTTGTCCGTATGTTTTTGTTGACGTAGGACTAATCTTATAAATTGTGATAAAGTGCGGTACAACTTTTGGGCCACCACCGACATACATAAGATATATATACAAATGCTACATGCGAAAATTCAATTCTTTTATTCATTGTACATTCTTTTATTCCTTTTTTTTTTAAATGATGGTTTGGAAGGAAGAATCCCATATTTTAATGTGTAAACATTCTTGCTTTCTAGTCCGCTTCCTTACAGGTGTAAAAAAATATTAGATACAAAAAAGTTGAGATTGCATAAAAAAACTGCACGGCGCACTGTCCAGTTTTGAATTCTGTTTGTCACATAACACACACACACACACACACACTCACAAGCAGACATCCGTGGCAAGCTGGCAGTGCAATATATGTGCGCACACATACACTAGATATATATTTATCATGTTTCAGCTGAATGTTTACACATTAAATATGTGAGGGGGACCCTCGCACGCCTTTTTTTTAGACATTTTCAGAGTTATCTGAAAATAACGCTAAGTGAATATAAGGCTTTGTTCATAATCATAAACATAATGCATCCACTCAATTGCATTGGTTTGATATAGCGCTCTTTATAGAGCTGCAGTTGGCCGTCAAAATTATGTCAAGCTGAAGGAAAAATGTAAAAATTAGTTAATGAAAAAGATGAGGATGTGAGACCTAGATAGCTGATAGCGAGACTCCAAAAACAAAAGTTGATCACTACTTAATTCATTAATCATTCATTTCAATCATTGTGCCAATTATAAACAAGATCAAAGTAATGCAATATCATGTGGATAGTTCAATATCCGTTGAAAAAACCACATGAGCTGGTAGCGCCATCTTCTAACATTATTTGAAACTATTATCAAAGAATTGAAAATTAAACAGTACTTTTAGCGCTCTCTACTAAAATATTTTTCAACTATCTGTACCATACTTGTTTTTCTGCGTGTTAGTTTTTCAGCTAAACATGATATTATATTATCGGATCATTTTGATTTGCCATTCTTGGGATTTTCGGAAAACAAGAGAGGAGATAAATTTTATTGGGCGTCGCCTCATTGAAAACTGAATGATGCTGCTTGAAAATTTTTTCGAAAGAATGACTTCTGACTTACAAGTTCTTACCGACTCTTGATTGTCTGATGGAATTAGAAATAAAAGCTTATAAAAAGAGCCATATTCTTTCCCACGCCGAATCACAGCTAATATTTGCAGCGCTAATATTTGCGGTAATCCGCAAGGTCTCCAAAGATAATCAAAATAAGAAACAAAAATGTAGTTGGGGACTTACGTACACTTTGGAATAGGTGAAAACATCAAATTTTCCGAAATGAATTAAATTCGTGTAGTTTATTCAATTCTAAAATTTACATTGAAATCATACTTCATCGTCTGTGACTAAACGTGGTTTCTTTTTTTTTTCAAAATTGAGAAAACGGGGAACGAATATGAATCAACTTTTAAAACGAACTAATGATTATTGACAGTATCTATTAAAATTAATATACAGAGTGATGTTCCCGCAATTTTCTTTGAGGAAATACTCCTATAAGCTCTAGAGTGCCTACATGATCCTAACCTGGGTCTTTTATATTTTTCTTTCGGTTATTAGTGAGTAGAGGGAGAGGGGTCAATATGAAAAAATAAAATTTAAAATACTTTCTTTTTTCTTGTATAATATAAACAAAATTTAGAACATTCATGTCTTTTTTTTTTTACTTTTCTCTATCTTTCATCATTTTTTCGAATTTTTCCTTTCCCACATTATTGAAGAGTATTGGCTACGCCTTAAATCGTAGAGTTTACCTTTTAGGAACATCACTGCAGATATTTGAATTAATTTAGGTAGGTTCATAGAAATAACTTCTGTCAAAATCTGAAGTAAGATAATTTTTCGGTTTTTAATCATTTTCTGTTCAAAAAAATTAACTTTCGCCCCAAGAAATCCATACCAATATACGAGTATGTAGATACCTTATTAATGCTCCATTCGTGCATTAGAAATTCGATTTTCGAAGACCATTTTGTTAAAATTAATAATCCTAATATTCATGCTGTATTTGAATTTGAAGAACGCGCATAGCTCGATTCTATATCATAAGTCATTTTATTGTTTAAAAACTTTTTCTCCAGTTATTTTTAGATGAAAAAAAAAAAAAAAAAACAAAAGAAAAGAATATAACTTACCTACTATTTAAGAGGCGATGGGCACTTCAAGTTTGAAATATACCGTATAAGCTACAGAGTAGGTAATCGTTTTTATGCTTTGTATAACCTGCACGAATACGTACCTAAGTACAGATCGTTTAGGAAAATATAGCGAAAACAAAAGGAAAAATAAAAATAAACTTTTCGTTTGTAATTGCGTTTCAACTTCTACAAATCTTAACCACAACAGGAACACTGGAACAAATGTTGAGAAGTGTAAAATAAAAGAGCATATAATATTCTGGAATGTGAATGCATACTCATAGTAAAAATGTAAAAGAAAAGAACAGGATCAATATTGCTGTTTCATTTGAAAATAGGAATGAGTAAAAACAAGTCGGTTTATTTTTTAGATATGGTAATTGTGGGTGTGTTTATATGTTAGTACACGACACCACACAAACACCAATATCAGTCGTTTGCGTGTACGTTGAAGAGTGTGCGGGCCGAGCCCAGTAAACAAGTTTAGCTGTACAGATGAAATATACAGCCGTGAGCGCAAAAACATAGTTTGTGGATTTTACTCCACTGGCCCGCTAGGTGGTCGACGAGTGTGTAATACACACTCGTTTGTCAACGACCACCCATCGCCACAGTAATGAAACTTGAGCAAGAGTTAGGGCCAAATTTAGGCTATAACAGTCCCGTAAAAAGGAAATTTGAGCCTAGAGGAAAAAAATTTTATGCCCCTCAAAAATTAAAAATTTTATTTATGTGCAGATGTAGAAGCAATAATTTATCTTGGGAAGGGGTTTTTTAATATTGAGAGAGACAATTTCGCTAGCGGGAGAAGTGAAAAAATTTTTTCAAGGATTTTTAGTAGATTTTCAACAAAAATCTACTTTTTTTTCTTCTTTTTTTTTTTGAGAATGCCCGATCCTTAAAAATCACAGGCTTGGAGGAATCCCCCTTCCCCTCTCTCAACAGGCCTGCTGTAGCAGTGTAGATGACTGCATACAGATGCAGCTAATGGGGGTGGGAAATTTTTTCAGTTGAAAGCAGAAAAACACCCAAAAAAAAGGTTTTTCCTTGCTCTGCTTGCCAAATTGTTTTTCTTATTAGTATAGAACACCTCCTGGAGGTAAATTCTGAGTACATGCTTGATCCTGAATCAAACAGCTTTGCTTTTGAAACATGACTCAACTAGTTAGTAAAATGAGTGATTGTCGATGAGTTGCATAGTTGCAGCATGAGCCGTAGGCGAGCGTTGATTATCACAAGTTGCTAATTAGTTGGTTAGAATGAATCCATCAAAAAAAGGTTATTACTTATTCGTTTAAATTGACAAACTTCATTTATGAACAGAATTTTAGACAATAATTAAATAATTATGGAATGGTGATCTTGGCTGTTTGTAGGATTCATCATGTAAAACAGCCCTATTTCCTACTGACAATTTGCCACTCGCATATGTGTAAATGGCACTGTGAAGAAATAAACAAAAAAACAGGTAAGTAAAAGAGGTATCTCGAGAAAGGAAGTTTTTTCAGCAGGTTACATATATGACGTCATGTTTGAGGTTCAATTGGAGTGGGAGCGTCAAAGATTTGTCTATTTTTTTGTTGAATATATTAAATTATAGCGGTATTTGTCATTATTAGCTTGTGGCCCAGTGGATAAGGAAATGTGCTAATGTGCTATGGGTTGTGAGTTGGAACTTTATGTATTCTTTTGAATTTTTTAATTAATTTATTTTTGTTTTTTTATATCACTTTCCAGTGCTTACTTAACAAGTATTTAAAAAAAAAAGCGCGCACCAGCTTCACCCCATGGTCAAAAAGTGACAGAAAAAAATGAAAATAAATAAAATAAAAAAATTCAAAAGAATACCTAACGTTTGAACCCACAACCTGCAGCATATTATCATGCATCTTTATCCACTGTACCACAAACCAATTTGCAAATCTCGGTTATAATTACATGTGTTCAACCAAACAATAGACAAACTTCAAACATGACGTCACTACAAGTAAACCTGCTGGAAAAACTTTCTTCCATGAGACGCTTGTGTAAGTAAAAACTCCATTAACATACCGTAGGTAATGAAAATCATATTATCAACCAATCAGAATTGACTTGGAAATCTATCACTTTGATAACCAAAATCAATTTGATAATAATTATTTTTGGTGTATGAGTTGAGAATAAAAATTTTTTCAATCTCTCCACTTGCAAAATCAGCTTCCCTCACATTGTAAAATCCCTCCCACTGATAAATCCTAGATATACTGCACCAGTAAATAAAAGCAATTTTCAATTTTTAATGGACTTTTGGATATGTAACTTGAACAACTATTGCTCTTTCTTCAATAGGTAATACCTAGTTGGTCATTCTATGAATATGACAAAAATTACCCAACCAACAAATACCTCTGTATTTGAGAACGCTAAGAACTTCATTTATTTTTATTTGATACATAATAATCTTTTCATATCATCTCCAATCATAAGTTATTTTCAACCAACTACCTCTGAATTAAATATCTTAATAAAATATAGGAAAAATTCCATCGACTTGGGTATAGCCTAACCATGTTTACATTTTTGTTATTTTTGATTTCGTAAACACTGTTTCAATGCTGGTTAAAATTTTAAATGGAAAATGAGAAAAGGATTGAGAGAGAATAAGTCTGCAACATTGAGCAAATTTTGAACGACCAATATCATATTGTAGACCACTTATAAGATGCAACACCATTATTTATTCCCTAAGTGTTGACATTTTCCAATCAAATAGTAATGTTCTTATTTCCATGTATCTGAATGGAGAAAATGGTCAGACTGATTTCTTTTTATGTTAGCAACAATATCCAGTCTAAAAAATGTATTTATTTCAAAGTATTTCCTGTATTTAAAAAAGTTCACTAAAAAATGATGGTCTGTAGGTACATTTTTTTCTTTCTTTTGTCACGGATAGATATAGGAGGTTGCACATTAGTCAAAAATTTTCAAAGACAATGCAATATGTATTGCCAGTAAGGACTACTAATGATATTGCCATCAAGTTTCTGTTTAATTTCTGTTTAATGATCAGCACCCTCAATTTTAGATGAATTTTTCCTTGATCATAGACATTTTGCTTTCTTGGTCATGTCAAAAGTAATATTTTTTAAGAAACGAAGGAACTCCTACACAACTAAAGAATATTTGACATGAATTAGAGTGTGTGGGGACATTACTCGTATAAGGTTTTAGGGGCTTGCACCCCTTGACAACAGTTTCCACCCAAAGGCTGGCAATTAATCACATCTAAGACGTTAAACTATTTACACACTTGTGCGTTTGTATATTCATACCTGTACGTATGTACAGGTAAGATACATTGCACGAGCCATGATCAATTACGTGATAATGATCTTGGTGATGTCATGGCCCAGTACCAAACGCGTTGCGTCATTTCTTATCACCTCAACAGAGGAAGGAAACGACGTAATGGATGACATAATCACATACGTATATGTACGTATGTGTGTCTGTGTGCATGTGTCAAATTTGGTATATAAACTTTCAAAACTGGCTACAAAATCACCAGTGTTTGCTGAGGATTTGGCACTCCCATACTTTACAGTATGAAGTGGCAGAACACGCAAACTGTAGAAAATCTTCTTGTGTGAATATCTCTCACAACAAAGTATTCCACAGGGTGTAATTTATTACATTTAAGGGAAATTATATATATACCTGCCTTTAGACTGATACGCTGAATTTACATAATAATTTCATTACTGAAAAACCAACTTAAATTACGACTGGGGCTATCCCCCAAAAAGTTAATTTTGAATGAATTTCTTTGTCGCTCACAAAATGTGATTATTCCCTGGAGATTTCATGTAAACCCAATATTATATACAGATTTTCATCAATAATTACAAAAAATTCCCATAATTTTTTGAAAAATAAGTAATATTTAAAATTTAATAGACAAATATTGTCAATTTTCATCGTTTTCATAGAATGATTACCAGTAGAGAGGTTTACGAATAAATGGTTTTTGAGAAAACCCCACAAATTTCTTAACCACCTCTTTTTCCCTACCACTTCGCTGCTCCAATTCCTATTCATTTTCGTTTTTCCGGACAAAAATGAGCAAAAACTAAAAAGGGGAGCGAAGAAATGGGGAGCATGGACGTACGCAGTATTTACAGGCTGAGGGGTTTTTACAAATGCGCAAAACAATTTCTCCAAACGTCCCTCAGTGGTATACAGTCCTGGAAGGCGGCTAACGGAGTGTTCGCTTACAAGTCCAAGAAAGCTAAATCTGGCCTTGACAAGAGCATGAGCAAGAAGGTACCTATATATTCTAGGAAGTCGAAAAGGGTACATACTTATTTCCCATTTTACTTACGATCGTACTCCCTCTAAAAAAAAATATACCCTTTCGCAGAAAACGAAAACAATGAGCATTAAGCAATTTATTTCCAAAGACGAACGCACAGCTTCGACGAAAGAAAATTTACCACCTTTACCCATCTTTCGTGTGTTGTCTGTTGTCGTTATTTTTCCTAAGGGTAGACGCAAACGAATCGATTAACGTCTCGAAGACAAGAGCACAAATCCGTGATTAATGACCGGACCTGCAGATTACAAATGATTATATGGACTGAATTACCTATTTATTCGCTTTATATCTATATATTTATTTTTTATTTTTTTAAATGTGAAAAGTTCATCGTCTTTTTCGTGGAATTTGACGATGAATATTGATTTTCGATTGTTCTAAAATACAGGTAAAACAATAAAACAAATTATCGTGTTTCTCCCTCCGCGAAATAATTATACGAGCAAGCAATTCGTTGTTCAACCCCCCTCCCCCAGTTTATCATGGTCTATTACACGAACCGTGCTACTTCGTCATTTATATAATAATATTCGTTATTTAGGTAACGAAGGTTATTATGTTTTTGTTTATGGGCGAGTTTATTGGAACAGGTGCAAGAAAAATCACTAAAAAGATTTAATAAATGCACTTCATCAGATACCTACGTAACATAGAGTGCATCTGATATAGTGCAGACGAACAACCATTTTGACAGTGAAAAAATTAAAAATCAAAGGTATGATTGCTTGAATACGGTTAAGTGAGTCCCCTAGGTATTTGAAGTAATACAACGTTCCCACCCCTCTTGTTTACCCATAGGTTGGGTAAAATGTACAACATTTATCAGTTTTACCGATTTTTATCGGAAAAAAATATGAAAAAGATAGAAAATAGTTCAGTACGTACCTATAAAAATGTTCTCCATGAAATTCTCTAAGAAAAATATTTATACCCTCTAAGCATAAAATCGCATAGTAAATATTGGGCGTGGGGACTATACAAACTCTCTCTCTCTCTCACACACACACACATACGATATCTTTATCAGTGCACTGCACTTTAAATGAATTGTGGGTTCGTTTGTTCCTACTTGCATCAACATGCAAGCAAGACAGAAAGTTCGGACCATGACTAATCAACAGAGAATGAACTGGTCGATGTCACGGACTAGTTGCAAACGCCTTACGTCATTTCTTATTAGCATCAAATAAGCAACAACGCAATAAAATGACATAATACTGTATGTATATATTACATATGTGTGTCTGTGGAGCTGACTATATAAGGCCACGAAATTGAAACAAAATCGCCATGATTCACCAAGGTCTTGACTCCCCCATACATTGTATATGATTGATTTTCCCCAAACCCTCAAATGTAACTGAACTAAGGCATTTCTTGAGGATGGTGAATTTCTACAGGCCCTACATGAAAAATACTGCAGCTGAACAAAGTAAGCTGTTTGCATTAACAAAGACCAACAAAAAATAAGATAAAACTCCACTTAATTGGAATGAAGAATCTTAAAAAGCTTTTGATAATATCAAAAAGTCACTGGCAAATGCAGCCCTACTAGCTCATCCAGATAAAAGTCTGCCATTATGCGTTGTAACTGATGCTTTTGACTTTGAAAATAGTGCAACTTTGTACCGAATGGATAGTGACCAAAAAATACTATTAGCTTTCTTTTTTTGAAAGCTCTTGATTGTAAACCACTGATACATGCCTTCAGGCAAAAAGCAGTCAACATTCCTGAGAAGTGTACGGCAATTAGACTAAATTGGTCAATTGACTACTGACATACAGTATATTAGTGGAAAAATCAACACTCCAGCTGACACACATATTAGGATCAAAGCAATCTCAGCCCCTGCTCAATTACGTTATTCTGAAATAGCTAATGATCAGATCAAGGATGCAGAATGGCAAGAGTTGTTATCAAACGATGATACTTCTCTCAAATCCTGTATACTCATCATTACAAGATCCAATTTTTCAAAATCTCTACTTTGTATTGTAAAACTTTGCTGAAAATAATCAGATTTCAACTGGAAAACTTTCATTCAATTGAGAATATTTGATTCTTATCTCTTCTACAATGGGAAAAAGATCAGATAAGACAACATAATGACATTAGTGACTGACAAAAAATCTCAAAACAAAATAATTTGCTTTCTTACTGTCACCCAGACAAAGACTTGCATTTCTCTCTATTATTTTCATATATTTTTCCTTTCCATTTTCTCAAATCAATTTAATTTTGACCTGCTTTGTGCAGTTTGTGTACATACGATATTCCATTTTTATTGAATTTTTGCAATGTTATCTATCTCTCACTGATTCTGAAATCAAAACACAGAATCCTTCAAACACAAATTCACATCTGTACCTCAATAAAAATGAAAACCAAATGTCTGAAGAAACAAAAATGACATTAAAACAGTAAGACTGGATAAGTCTGCCAGGCATGCAACTTACCATTTTTGTGGTGAAAAAACTGGGGAGAGTAGCTGTGGGGACTATACAAACTCGTACACATGTCATCTTTATCAGTTCACTGTACTTTAAAAGAATTGTATGTTCGTTTGTTCTTACTTGCATAGACATACAAATGAACTGGTTGATGTCACAGCCTGGTTGCAAACTCCTTATATTATTTCTTATTAGCATCAAATAAGAAACAACACAATAAGATGATATCATACTGTATGTGTATATTACATATGTTTCTGTGTGTGTGTATGGAGCTGACTATATAAGGCCACAAAACTGACTACAAAATCTCCAGTGTTTGCCAATGTCTTGGCTCCTTCGTACCTTGTGTATGATATGTGGAGAACATGCAAAACTGCAGAAAACCTTCTATTGTCAGAATATCTTCCACAACATACGATATTCTACATTGAACATAGGGTGCAATATGCTGATTCAATAAATTAATTGAACGGTGTTTAGAAGATGATGAAATAAAGAAGTAATTTGTAATAAGGTAATAATTAATAGGAACTACTAATGTGTCGCACCAATAAATAAGTTTATTATTAAAAAGTTAAAAGGAATATGTTAACTCCAAGAACATTGGATTGAAAATAATTAAGTACCATATAAGTATATCTAGAGAAAAACAACTAACAGTAGAGTTATCAGTGTTGCCAAGTGCTCAAACAATCAGTTTAGTTCCAACAGTAAAGATATTGTAAGCCTGAAAATGTTTTTTCACTTGTAATATGCTATTATAGAGTGTATAGATACTGGTACCAAATATATATAAATATGGTGTATTAATACATAATCTACTACTACTACAGCTTGATAGGTGCATTTTAGGCTATTATTATAGCAAAAATGATAAAATAGGTTCACATATAAGTTGTATGCATCTTCTATTTAATCCATATACATGAGAACTATCTTCTATCTAGGTATATATTTAAAATAATTTTCAAAAACCAACGAAGAGTTGTGGAGTGGCTACATCTCATGATCTAATAGGCTTATAGAGATGGGCAAGAGCCTAAAACACTTAGTACACTGAGCTACATATTATAAACCCAAACACATTGAAATTGGTTTAGACTGAGGGAAGTTATGAGGTAACATTGCAAACTGAAAATTCCCATTACTCCTTGCACCAGAGATGTACAGCTAAAGAGATCTCTAAAAACAGATTGAAAATATGTCAAAGGATGTTCTGAATCATTATATTAATTACTGCGTGTGTGTTGTAGCTTGATAAAATTTGTATTTGTATGGAGATGTTTTTTTATTTTCAGAATATTAGAGATAGAAGTAACTTATCACAGTGATAACCTCATGAAATATGAGCAGTTCTGAATGCTCAGAATGTATGACTCTAGCAGCTTTAGCTTATATTTTTCACGTATTTTTGTATAACAGTGTATATATGTCGTTGGACATCTCTTTAGTTGTATGTCTCTGCCTTACACCCACCACTCTTACTCTAACACTCATACATGAGGATCTAATAATTTATCAGTGATGTTGAAACTGTCCGAGAGACTTTAGTGAAATTAAAACACACAATGAATTTTAACACTCTATAATAATATTTAAAAAACATATTTGATTTACAACTGAGTGAATATTTCGTTACAGTTCTAGACTGAAAAAGTAAGAAAGTTACAGTAAAGTACTAGACCAGACAGGTAGAAAATTTACAGTACAAATATTTTAATGGAAACAAGAGTTTATATGTATACCCTGTCAAAGTATACGGTTTTCCATTATTGTGTATAAAGTAAGGATTTGTTGTTTCGAGAATATTTGGGGACAAGTAACTTATATTCAGGTCATCGAATATCTCGTTAAAAAAAGTATTATAATTTCTGACAGGAAGTAACGGTACTTTCGCCAGATAACTGTAAATGTAAATGTACAGAATAAAAATATGTTTTTTGTGTAAACGAATATGTGCGTCAATATTAAAAATATGACGAACATATCCGTTACACATCAAATAAAGGTCATCAATTCGATACACCTACTGTAAATTTGTTTTTTTCTCATATTTGTTCCAGCATAACTTCTCAGTCTATGGCAACGATTTTGGTAAACTTCTTTTAAATGAAAGAGGGTTATTTCAAAATTTTTACATTAAAAAATTTAATCAACTTGAAAAAAGAAAAAAAAAGAATAAAAGTGCTCTAAAAAGAAAAAAATAACTCTTCTAAAATTTCTCCAGAAAAATATACTGGAATTAAAATGAAACGAAAAAAAGTATTATGGTACCTAAATTAATAATTATTTTTTTCAAAAAATAGAATAAAAATGCGCTAGGTATAAGAGAGTAAAATCATTCAAAATTTCTCTAGGAACTGGAATTATTGAAGTCGGCATTAATTAAAAAATTTTGTAAAAGAAAGGAGCACCGCTATTAATAATTTCAATCCATGGACCTACATCTCGCTGGAGAAATTTTAAAAGGATTACTTTTCTCTTTTTAAAACCTTTTTCTTTTTTACCTTCTTTAAGTTTGTCAGATTTTTTGAGGTAAAATTTTCTTTTTCCATTTCACTTTCATTTTTTCGCCGAATTCACCTAGACTATAAAATATAGACCTGTTTTAATTTGGCTTTCGTGGCTGGACACAATCGACTTTCATATTTAAAATAAATATAGATGTATCAATGTTTAATGAACTAATTATTAATTTTTGAAAATAACAGCGTTTTGTGGCATAAATCAGTTGAAAAACTGAAATATGCTGCATGAGTTTAATCAGTTCGTTGAGAACTAATTTACTTCCAAACGGCAAAAGTGACCATGTCTAAATTTATTTAACTTGTTCAAAAAAGAAGAAAATGCGGTCTCTGGATGGTTCGGAAAAAAAAAATACCAGAAAAATATTTAGGTTGATAATATTATTGGATGGTTGGTTGAAACATTAATTCTAACTAAGTAATGGGCTAAAAAAACGTAAGAAGTTAATAAACGTTGGTAAGAAAAAATGCGGTGAAATATTTTTTTTTTTCGTGTTACATTAACTTTATTACCCAACTCTTAACAGTTATTTTCTTCAAAACTGAGTTGAATTTACAGTTTCTAGGTCGCATATAATTATATATTCATAATTCAGACAAATTTTCTAGTTTGAAAAACTGAAGATTATTGGCGAATTTTCACTGAATTTCTTGAGGGTACAAGGAAGAAAATTTTTTTGACCTGCTCACAATGTTTTAATTTGATCGAATTTCTGGAGAGCAAAAATATTTTTTTCGCTCAATCCACTCGTAATTTAACTTGGACAATGTTATTTAACAACAACCTGACAAACAAATGAAAGGGCAAACCAAGAATGAATAGTTAACAAAAGGAATTACCGCCTACTGTTGATAAGAAACTTATTGGTAGAACCAAAGCTAACCTTACTATCAAACCGTGAAGTGAAAATTGTAAATTGATTACTGGCGACCAAATTTATAAAAACTCTAAGGTTTTTGGGTTGACTTTTAAGTTTCTTATTTCTTAGCGATCATTTTCATCATTTTTTCTCTGGTTATGTTCGAATTAAAGCTAAAATAGTGACGATGGCAACAGTACTTATTCTCAGATTTTTTGGAGGTGCAGAAATTGAAAATTTTTGAAGCTAGAAGATACGTCTTAAATTCCCATCCCTCCAAAAAAAATTGGTCAAATCACAATCACTGTTCAATACTTGTCCACAGTGACTATTGACAAGTTTAGAAATGTCAACGATTAAACTAATGGCCACAAACCGTATATACATAACTTTGAAATTCAAATTTGGGTTTAAACAGAATTGAAAAATGAAAATTATAACTGAAGCTAGCTTCAATTCAGTTTTTCGGAGCTGCACAATAGGTCCACAGCTGCATGTTAGAATAAGTGCTGCATGGCATCTGTGAGGAGGAACTGATTTTCATACTACTTTAAGGGTTTTTAAGTAAAGTTAGCTTTGGAAAAACTAATCAATAACTATTAAGCAACCTTAGTTTTGTTTTGTTTCCCACAAGGTGTTGATGCTCAGTCAACAATAAATGGTGCTATTTCACTTTCGCAACATGAATACTCCAATTTAAAAAAGGAAACAATTTAAACTTAGTGGAATAGTTTCCCTCCATATAACCTTAGTGTCATTTTTTTTTTTTTTTTTTTAATAAAATAAACTTACTGTTGAATGTTCAGGTATGTAATATTAGTCTAATTATTTTAATTATTTATGGAGCATGCAGTGGGGATTGTCATGGAGAATGAAAAAAGAAGACTGGAGATTCTTTTTTTTGAAATTTTCTCAGGGGGTACAAGATGTACTCGCAGGGGTACATTTCACCCCTTGCACCCTTGCGAAATCCTGTTATCTTGAAAATCACTATAATAAACGTACAAGTCGTAAATTATTTCACAAAATTATTTCCCCAATATTATTTCACCAATTATTCCCTCATATTCGATGTGTATGCGCCACTACCCACATATCCACCCACAGTCATGAAAAAAAAAAGTTTTTTTCCTTCAAAAAAACGAATTTTACAATGTTACCAAAAGAAATCCAGAGCCAGCACAAGCCAAAGAGCCTCGCTTCAGGGCTTGTATAAAACATAGGTACCTATTATCTATTTATGGTAGGTGTCTACATAGTTCTTGGCCCTTCGGACACTTATTGCGATAAAAATAGAATGATTTAACATTACCTTATGTTTCTAAACTGAGTAAATTTTATGGGACTTCTCAGGGGTAAATTTGGACTTTCATCTGATCGGGGTGCCAAAATAAAGGCGAAGCATGATGTTCTTACATTTTTAATCAAAACTGTTTTTCAATTAAGGAAAAAATTGCAAAAAAATTCAAAGGGAAACTGCCCCCAACGCCCCCCAAGTTACATTTATGATGGACTTTGAATGAGAATTAGCCAAACTTTTTTTGTCCTGTGGTTGCATTCACCGAGGTTAAACACCTAGTAGAATTTTTCCATCCATAATTTCACAGTACTTTGAAATCAAACTGAATTGAGATTATTAAAGCATAGAAAATAATTACCTGCGCAAAACGCTCAAATTGTTTTTATCAGAGAACTGTTATTTCATATTGCAGAAACAGTACTTGCAAAATAAAGCTTTCTGCTGTGCCCTATTTCCATATTATGATAAATAATTGTAACGATAAATAATATAGTTCAAATAAAATATTCAACACAAGATATAAGGTTGTGTATTACAACAAATATAGCACATGAAAATATACAATTATAAATGTGTGCTTACTAATGACGCATGAGGCTACTACCCATTTTTCGAATCTTTAAATTTTATTTCGGCAAATTTTTAATAAATTAGAATTTTATTTACAATATTACCGTGGTTTGTTCATGTTTTTTCACTTTCTTGCATCTTTCTTATCGCACCTCTGTCTCTCTCTCACACATATTTCTTCTCTCTTTTATTCTACCACGGTCATTCACTTCGTGTTTCAATCGTTTCTGCACTGTTTTCACAAATATTCAGAATTTTACATGATCTGTTCATGCTTCATCTCTTGGTTCTTTTCATTTCACTCACCTATTTCTTATCTTCAAACCCGGTACAAATACTTTTCTCCTTCCTTTTTTTTCATTTTTTCCACCGAATTTTCTATAAAGTTCTATATGCAATATCTTTCTTATCTTTTTTTTTCTCTTTTAAATCTCGGAGGGAAATTCTGACATCTTAAAAAATTCAGTTCGTTTTCTAATGCTCTTGGAGCAACATGTTTTGTACTTTTATCTTTCCTTGGTTCATTATATTTGATATTTTTGAAAAAATGTGTTAATTATTTAAAAAAGGCAATGGGCAATAGTTCGGTGGTGTGGTTCCTGAGTTGTACCTGAAGCAGAATGGCAGAATGTAAGTAATTCCATGGACGTCCGAGGTATGCAGATATAAAAATATAGTCGTTCCACGCTGACATCGGGTCCACGAATTCTGGTAGGCTGAGCCGGTCGGGGGGCAACATTTTGGAGTTGCCTCTCTTTGCAAATGAGACGTGGTTTGTGTTTTTCAGCCGTGGCCGTGGGTTTATAAAAAATAATAATGTGCGATCTGTTGGGTAGTGGGTCCTCAGTAGGCCTCCCTGGCATACCACACTAACTAAAGTACAGAATGAGATTGAAGTACAACCACCAGAACATTGTCTTTTATTAGGCCAGAGTTATGGGTGATTTGTGTTGAAGGGAAAGGAAGGAAATTATATTTAAGAAATAAGGATGTGATGAATTTACAATTACACATAATTTGTGAGAACAGTTTGGAGAGACCTATTGTCAAAAAACGTGTATTGAAGGAATTGCTGATATAGGATAAATAAGTATATGTAGGAGTATTTTGTAGACAATAATTTATATTCTATGAATTTAGGAATGGTGAGAACATTGTTTGAAAGTGTTGAAATAAATTATGAGCGTTTAAGAATGTATTTTTTAGGAATAGGCAGATATTTGGTTGTACTTCTAATTTTATGAAATATGTTTATTAAGCATAAATACGTTATGATACGAATATATCGTGACAATAATTACTCAATTGAAGACAAAATTTCGCAGCGGAAGAGCAAGCCCCCCAAATGAAAAAATATAAAAATCTTACAGTTTTGTTCCAAACACTCGTGAAATTGGACAATATCGGAGGCTTGGCCTTGCTCCAAAACTTTTTGATTAAAATATGTCTGTAATTGTGTGATGTAACTCACATTACCCTCATTTTTCTGATTGACTCGACCTTATGAAACCAGAAAAGAGTCTTGTTTTTATATTCCTCCCTGCAGTTTGTCGAGGAAGACTAGGCGAGTGGAAATAATTATGTCGTGTTTTCCTCGCAAAAAAATTTCAAGATTTCAAAGACTTTTTTTTTTTTTGATCACGAGGCACCTTGTGTTTGAGACTTCGAGTGAGAATAAATATGATTAAATTTTTTGGTTAAGAATATCGAACTTGAAGGTAGAAATTTTGTTCTTTTAGACCACACCTTTATAGTAAAACCAATGTGCATTGGAAACAGGGAAATTTTCAGAAGCTAGTTCAGGAAAAGAGTCATTTCGAACGTTTTTCCACGGCCATGCGGGTTTATATCTTCAAAACCCTCTTGAAGTAGTACGTGTCTGACTCACATTTATTAACGTACAGAAGGATTATCAATTTCTCGATTTTTACTCCGTTTGCGTGTTGCATATTTTAAAATTCTGCCTAGTTTATTTTCGTTTTGCATTTTTTTCCCTGGGGGATGGCTAAACTGAGATTAATTTGGACAAAAACTTGTTTTATTTTAACTAAATTTTCAATGTGATTTGCGTAGAAGAGTGGTTTTAGGTGGCTCGTTTCAGTGATTGAAGAGCTGCGAATGCGAGGATAGTTCAGTGATTTAGCTGTGGGGGCTGACAAAAATTCCACCAATGAGGGTTAAGACGTAATTATCATTCGATAAGGCTGAAATTTGGTACATGGGAAGTGATAAACGTGTACTGAATGATAACCTAGATTTTTATGAAAATAAATTGAATGGTTCAGCCACAAGAGGCGAAGAAAGTTCTCATTGGACTGAAATTGGTGTTAGGGTAGCAATTATGAATTTCATTTATAATGTGAAATTGAAGCGTTCGTGGAGGCATGAAAGCATATGAATTCTTTTTAGTAGGTTTAATAGCTGATTTTTGCTGAAAATTTTCGAAAAAGTTTGTATCGAGTTGGATGAAAATTGCACGAAAAGTTGAGAGTAATTTTCATTTATTTTATGATTTGAAGAATATTATAACGATGGTAATGATCTCATCCTGTGGAAATGAATAACAATTGAGATATGGGAGGAAAAATTATTAAAAAAATTGAGCCAAAGCAACGAAACCAGGGTCAATGAATGTTTCACCTAAAATTGTACCTTATTCATTAAAATATAAGAAAAAAGTTTTGAACAAAAAATTTACAGGTTTCGCAGTTTGTAAGAACAAGGAGGGGGGGCATTGAAAATGAATAAAAGTTCATTTTCCATTTTCTTTCATTTTCATATTCATTTTGTAAACAAAGAAACAACATTACCACCTACACTTTATTTTTCATTACCGATTTCTCCTTCGACTTTTTTTACCGTTGTTATCTACCCCTTCTCTCACTCTTCACACATAAAACATTGGTAAAAATTGAGTGGTGGAAATTTTTTTCAATTGACTGGAGGAACATTTTCAATGCTGAAAACTGCAAGGTTGTCCTAAATTCGAGTGTGTAGCCATCACCTACATCTCACATGTGTCACACACTTTGATCATATATAAGGTGAATGAATTGTATATCCATGAAAACATTAAAATCTAAGAGGACGAGACTAGGTATCTGCACATGTGGTCAGTAGGTCATTTTTCAGTGATAAAAGATTTGTCAATTCTTCCATCACAGATACTTATGCATCTAAATTTGAAATTCACAGTGCAAAAAAAGAAGGAAATAATTTCTGTGGAAGAAAAAGATACCAAAAAATACCTACAGACCTTCTCATTGGTCTGGGGTATATAAATCATAACATGTTTGATTATCATTGGTGATTGTAAGAAAGAGTGACTGAGCATCCATTCACATATATATGATTGAAAGTCACACATTACGCTACTTTTTAAAACACCACCCAAAAAAGTTACATAAAGAGCGGAAAAAAGTGTGTTTTCTATGCAGTTAAGAGATGTATAAAAATCAGAGCATAAAGCAAGGAAAATCGAAAGTTTGCGGCCAAAAATGAACAAATTTGTGAGTTCATTTGGACACAAATTCCATATTTTTCCACTACTACGTTGAAATCCACCACTTTTCGCACATATTAGTGCTGATTGTACCGAAATAGTTGAACTGTGATGAGTAGGGTTTAACTCTGTTTTACCTTGTGTATTATCAGTTAAATCGAGTTTATTCCATAATTTAAAATTCGTACAAAACTGGGCCTTAGATGAACAAAAACATTTACTTTTTGGGTGGGTAGGTATTATAAAGAAAAAAATTAAATTTATAATAGTTATTTGTGATATTTCTGCGAAAATTAGATGATTTTCTTATGAATAAGAGATAAGGCTCGTGTAGCAAATCACAAAAGTAGCAATCACCTACTTTACACGTGTGTCAGTCACACACTTATATTTTTTGTAACAACTCCTCCTCAAAAAAAATTCATGAGAAAAACAATGATTATTTTTACAACTGAACAATAATAATTCATCATTTTACTTTTTTTCAACCAAAAAATTACACCTGGTCTTAATCCTCCTCCTCCTCTCCTCTTCACCCCTTAAAAAAATAAATGACAATTTACTTTTTGAAAATTCTAAGATAATTTTCTTTTTTATTTCTAGACAGGTACTGCTTGCCATATGAAAATAAAATAATAAACATCTTGAAATTAACTCCAGTGACTTAGGTCATAATCAAATTAAAAAAAATTAAATTGAAATAAACTTATTCCAAGTGACCGAAATCACGTGAAAACCCCTAATAATGATAATAAAATTTGTTGTGAACCCCTCGGTTAGGCTAACATCAATCTAGGTTGTTCACCACAAAAATATTTTTTTTCCCACCAAATTGAATTCTCTCTCAATTTAATTTTAATCCCTCTACTTCACCACTGGAATTTTCTCCTTGTGGTTGTAATAATAATAATATCTAGGTGCATCTCAGTTCCATCACTTTTTAAAACCAGCACTTTCAGTACTTCGATGTAAACTTTTTCTGCTGCTCTGATCAACCATCGTTTATCTTCCTGGCGGACAATCTCTTCTTTATTCTCGTCATCATTTACTTATTTTTTTCATGTCTGTATTTGAACTTTTTCAGTTCACCATGTATTATTAACAGCATAGCTTAATTTCTGGTAACAATGGGTTAAATCTCAGTGAATATTCTCGGTACTTGTTGGCCCCTATTCGCCTCAAATCGCATTTCCTCGACCACATAGCCAGTCTTTAGTGTTTTTGATTGAATTTTCATGCATAGTATAAAGGGGTATAACAAATTCTTGGCTAGGCTATATAGGGCTATGATAGACTTTCTCATCATCATCAGATTTTGTTGATGGTGACAATCTTAGTGTAGGTCTGATTTGTGCGGTGAATTAAATTCTGTATGTTTGTTTTTGGTTAGGATTGTTCAACCAGGAGTCTCATACTACATTTTCCCCCTCCCCATCCCATCAATTCAGCAATGAGATGTGTAGCCACAATGCACAAATAACTAAGACAACTATAAAATACAGGCAAACCCGCCATTTAGTTTCTTTTCTGCTTTCATGGTTTATGGGTTATCCTTGTTTCACGAGTATAATTTCTGATTGAAACGAAAGTAATGGAGCCATGTAAGAAAGTCAACTTGGAATAGCACATGCGTGAAACTGTATTTTTTACGTCATGTTGAAATTTCTACTTCCCATTCAATCAAGGCGCGTAAAAAGAAAAATTTTTTTGGTAGGTGTTGCAAAAAAGTTCGTGGTATCCTGTGATTTACCATAAATTTTAATATTGTCTTCATAAAATTTTCTCTCTTGAATCTATGTGCAATCCATTGTGATACCATTCAACAGGAGTTTATTCTTAATAATAAAGTTCTACGTTCTAATAATTAAGGCGTAATATGAGAAAATTTTTTAAAGAATTCCACGCGCTGAGCCCATATAATTACAAATATTTCAGGGCAAGCCAATTGTTTATGTTTTTTATGTAATTTTTCTTGATAATTAAAAAAAAAGAAGAAGCAATATTGTCACCAAGCCCTTAATTTTTTCTATTTTAGAGGCTGTGGAATACCTTGTCGTGAGAGATATTCACACTAGAAGGTCTTCAACAGTATTTTGCGTGTTCTGCCACTTCATACAGTTAAGTATGGGAAAGCCAAATCCTCGGCAAACACTGACGATTTTTGAGCCGGTTTTGAGAGTTTATATACAGGATTTGGTACACGCACACAGACACACATGCATACGTACATGTACGTAATTATGTCATGCGTTACGTTGTTTCTTGCTTCTGTCGAGGTGATAAAAAACGACGCAGCGCGTTTGGTATTGGACCGTGACATCACCAAGATCGTTATCAGGTAATTGATCTCGGCCCGTGCAATGTATCTTACCTGTACGTACGTACAGGTACGAACATACAAACGCACCAGTGTAAATTCATTTAACGTCATAGAGACGATTATTGCCAGCCTTTGGTGGCAACTGTTGTCAAGGGGTGCGAGCCCCTATTACCTCATACAAGTATTGTCCCCACAGCTACTCCCCCCAGTTTTTGCACCGCGAAAATGATGTAACGTGCCTGGGGGGACTTAACGAGTGTACTGCTGTCTCTGGTCTTTCTCCCACTTGGCCAGAGCCGATCCTACCGCGGGGCTTACACACTCGTAAGACAACTTACAAGCGTTGAATAGCCTGGTAGGATTCCCGGCTTTGTTGCCCCCTACGTCTGGGCAGTCGGTTTTGGTGTGCCGGAAGAGTGTAAGGATGGGGACTGTGGGGAAGTGGAGGACCAGACAGGGTTTTTGGTTTTGGCCGGTTGAACATCGGGGAGTTCAAAGTCCCCAATGGTCTGTAGGCTAGACTGAAGGTGGGAGGAGGGGGTGTTTGAGGCACCTCTTCCACCAGGAGTTGCCTCTTCATCTCCAATGCTATCTGGGTTGAGGACTCCGAGGGTGGGTTCTCCACTCTCGGTGTCTTCTCCGGTGACTTTGGGGGCAAAATGAGGGGTGGAAGGGGTGTGGACATCATCCAGATGATGTCCGCAGCTGATGTCGTGTCCATCAGCAACTCATTCTCAATCCTTTCGATTTCCTTTTCTTGTTCCATCTGTTCCTTAGTCTTTACAGGCTGAGGTACAGGCGGAACTACAAATTGGAATTATGGGGTTGGGAATGGCGTGTTAGTTGGGGACGACATAACAAGGAAGGAAAAACAGAAAATATTGGAGAAAGGAAGAAAGAAAGAAAAAATGGTAGAAAATTTGGCGTGTTACAGTCAACAGCAGAAAGGCTAGTGAAAAACGTTGCGAGAATATTTTTCGATCGCAGCTTTATTTCAAGTCGTTATCTTGTTTCAGACATGTTCGGAGGGGATAGTGCATTAAATATTCTTCAGCTGAAAAGTTTTCTGGTCAAAATCTGTTAAGTACAAGCAGAGTTAAGCATGTTTGAATTTTCGTGTTTTTGAAGTTTTGTATCTCAAAAAGGAATGCACTCTTTGTTTGTGACGTCACGATCTATTGACTATTTTGTTATCTGAATATTTGTCAATAGAAACACGTTGCGATGTTTTCATCCGTATCGCACGTGGGTTTGTTTATTCATGTCGTATTTTATTTGCACGCATTTTTACTCTGCTTATCTACGGAATTTCTTTTGTTATAAATATTCCCAGATTCTCGCATATTTTTGTGCGGGTTTGCAGATTTCGCAGCGGATATTAACTTTCGTGAATATTTTTAGTTTCTCCTTACCAATCTCTCGGATTTTCGAGTTGGAATCTGGTTTTTTTGCTTTTTGCTGCCAAGGGGCCTGCCTCTTTTTTGTGGGCATAAGGGGGCCGATGGATCGTAGTGTATTTTGACAATCTCATCACTAGTGCTGAGATGGCTTCGATCCTACTAAGAGCATCAGCTGGAGTGTTGAGTTCTCCACTTATATACTGGATTTCTGTAGTCAATTGTCCTATGTAGTCCAATTGTCAAGCTCTTCTTGGGGAAGCTGGTTCTGTCTTTTGCGTAAAGGCATGTGTTAGGGGTTTATGATCTGTATACACAGTGAAACATCTACCCTCTAATTGGTGCCTGAAATGCTTCAATGCAGCAAATATTCCCAGTAACTCCCTGTCGTATGTTCTGTAATTCTTTTTGGTTTTTGATAGCTTTCTGGAGAAGAAAGCGAGCGGTAACTTCTTGTCATTGTCCTTTTGGTACAGTGTTGCACCAATAGCAAAGTCAGATGCGTCAGTTGCGACACATAATGGCAAACTTTTGTCTGGGTGAGCTAGCAGAGTTGCATTTGCCAGTGTTTCTTTAATATTTTCAAAGGCTTTTTCAGCTTCTTCTGTCCAATCGAGTGGAGTCTTATCTTTCTTTTTATTTGTTTTGATCAATGCAAACAGCTTACTTTGTTCGGCTGCAGCATTTTTAATACAATGTCTGTAGAAATTTACCATCCCCAAGAATTGTCTGAGTTCTGCAACATTTGAGGGTTTCGGGAATTTCAATATAGGCTCTACCTTGGTCTTCAGAGGGGAAATGCCTTCAGTCGAGACTTGATAGCCGAGAAAGTCAATTTTGGTTTGTTTGTATAAACTTTTTCCAACATTGATGGTAAGTCCAGCAGCGTGTATACACTGTACGATGGTTCTTACATTCTTCTCGTGCTGTTGTTCACCGCCTTCTGAGCAAATGCATATGTCATCCAAATATGCATTAGCAAATGGCAAATCCATAAACAGTCCATTGATGAATCTCTGGAAAGTTTGTGCAGAATTACAGAGTCCAAACGGCATTCGAAGGTATTCGAATAGACCAAAGGGGGTTATGACCACTGTCTTTGGGATGTCCTGTTCAGCCATTGGAATTTGGTGGAATGCCCAGTTGATGTCGATTTTTGTGAACATCGTTTTACCCTTCATATTCGCATTGAAGTCCATTATGTTTGGGACTGGATAGCGGTCAGGAACTGTTTTGGCATTTAAGGCCCTGTAGTCTCCAACGATTCGCCACTCTCCACTGGCTTTTTTGGTCATGTGGATTGGGGAACTCCATGAGCCTTTTGAGGGGCGGCATATGCCTTCCCCTATTATGCGATCATAGTATTCCCGTGCTGCTTTGAGTTTATCAGGCAGTAGCCTGCGGGCTCTAGCATGGCAAGGCGGTCCTTTAGTTTCTATGTAATGAACGGTGTCATGTTTATAGGTCGGATGCCTGCGGATCGATGGTTGAGTGACTCCAGGATAGTCTGACAGAATCTGTAGGAATTGTTCGTCGACTTTAGTGCAGCTGGATATGTTGGTGTCCAGTTGGTACGCTAGCATTTTGCCTTCCACCCATAGACCAATATTATTGTCTATGATTTTTCCATTTTTGAGGTCGATGACCAGGCCGTAGTGCGCGAGAAAATCTGCGCCCAGGATCGGAGTTGAAACATCCGCAATTGTGAAGGACCATGTCATTTCTCTTCGCAAACCATTGCTTACTTTGCTGGATTCTATTCCGTAAGCTGGAAGGTTTTGACCATTCACAGTTCGGAGGTAGTATTTCAGAGGAAATGCCTTTTGCTTTTTACTTACTGGCAAAATGTTCAAGTCAGCACCTGAGTCTATAAGGTAACGTCTCCTGTTAGTCCTGTCCTTGATGAACAAGCGGCGTGAATACTTTTTTGAGGGATCTTCAGCCGCATAGATGACCCCTCTTTCTAGTTTGACGGCTTATTGTACATTTTTCCCCACCATTGGCATCTGTTATTGCACTTGGTGGCCTCCACGCCAAATCTATTGTGAAAGAAGCAGGATTTATCATCCCAGTTCTAAGACGGGGGTTTAGGGGATGATGTTCTTCTAGGGGGAGTTGGACTCTGACCCCTGGTAGAATTGCACTTTCGGTCTCTGGACCTGGATTTTCTGTCATTATTTCTGTTATTGTTACTCCTGCTTTTTGAGCGGTTATTACTTCTACCATTTCTTGAGTTATTATTATTGTTCTTCTTCTTTATTTCACTAGTCAGCTGAGCTATTTGGGCTCTAAGCTGAGCTAGTTCTCCCATCTCTGCTGATACTGCACAAATCAAGGATGCTGATCACGAATGTTCCAGCTCACTATCGGCACTCTTTGCCAAAAAGTCTAGGTCCTCGGAATTGTTGATTACCATGGTACCCACAACTGCCAGACACTGCACAACATTTTGGGGCAGTTGTTTGCAGAACTGGTTCCCAATGACCAATGGGGATATGATATTATCAGCCTTTTGTCTTAATTTGGCCATGAAGATGGATGGTTTATCGTCTTCCATCTTCATTCCACCCATGACATCATCGATTATCTGGTTTTGGGTCTTACCAAACACATTGCAAATTTTCTTGCAGAACCAACTGTACTTGTCTGCTTCTGCCGGAGGGCATCCCATGATATCCGGAATGCGCCGTATTATTTCTGCGGGCATGCTGCTGCAAATGTGTGTGTACTTCTGGTTGTTCTGTAGGTTCTCTGTTTTGAAATGACCTTCGAGGAGAGTCAACCAGAGTTATACCTCATTTGGCAAAAATTCTGGAATCTCAATACTCCGCCTTTGGATTGTAGGGTTCTGTAGAGTCTGCATCTGCAACAGCTGTAGTAGCTGCGCAAGCACTTCAGGGGTCAGCTGTGGCTGACCACTTCCACATTTCCCAGGCTGGTTCGATGTCGGGTTTGTCGTACTTCCATTTCCGTTTGTGTTGGGCATTGTAATTTGCTGTGTCTCTTTTGAGCTCTGGATTCGTTTTCATTTTTCTGGAGTATCAAAGACTTCAGAGTCTCTTGTCGAAGCTGGAGGAGTTGGTGGATGAGGGCAACTTTGTTCCTCCAGGTCTACTTCTCTTGGTTCCCTTCTGGCAAATATATTTGGAAGGGGGGGTTTAATTTCCCACTTTCAAAGTCAGACCTCTGCTTCAACAGCCAAAGGTGTCTAGGTCTGTGAAAAAATTTGTATCTCAAGCGAGTAACTCGCCAGCGCACCGCGCCTAGTTTTAGAATTAGCTCAACGCGCCTAGACACCCACAACGTAGCCAAAAAATCACGTGGGGGTCACCACTGTGGAATACCTTGTCGTGAGAGATATTCACAGTAGAAGGTCTTCAACAGTATTTTGCGTGTTCTGCCACTTCATACAGTTAAGTATGGGAGAGCCAATTCCTCGGCAAACACTGGCAATTTTTTATCTGGTTCTGAGAGTTTATATACAGGATTTGGTACACGCACACAGACACACATGCATATGTAGATGTACATAATTAGGTCATGTGTTACGTCGTTTCTTGCT